>NKCI01000125.1:0-118336 GCA_003946985.1 Fusarium duplospermum | reverse complement strand
GGTTTTGTGGAGAAGTTTTCTGGGCACGTGATGGGGGACAGTTCAGGCCGTGACAGGTGCGATATAACTTTTTATATCTCTTTTAGCCTAACTATCTTATAGTTATTTAATATAATAACCTCTTAGAGAATAATATATATATAAACAAGGATATAAGCTATATTATAAGTATTATTAATTAGTCTAATGCTATAATTGCCCTATTTAGAGTTTCTCTAGGCGGCCTTAAGACTATACTTAGTATTTAGACCTAGACTAATTAGCACTTCTATTCTAATTATTTAAGCCTCTAGTAGTATTTCTAGGATACTTTTTACTTAGAGGTTAGGAATATTTTAAAAGGAGATTAGTATTTAATTAAAGTTATAAGGCTATTTAGACTCTTTTAGGCCTATAGATTTAAAGAAAAGGACTAAGTAATTATATATCTTAAGGCATTATATTTGCCTTAAATCACGGATTAGTATCTATTATTAGGTATATTAGTAAGACATCTTAATATAAGGTATATTTATTTATTTAATAATTATTTAAATATATTTATATATTATTATAAATAATTAAAAGGCCTTTTATAATAAAAAGATTTCTAAGAAAAGATATAAATAATAAAAATCTAAATAAGTATAATAAATATAATCCCTTATAGTACTTACCTCTTACTGCCTTTGCCTAAGCGTGTTAAGAAATGTCTTAGACTTTAATAAGGCTACCCTAGAGGGCTAACTTATCTAGCAGCTCCTTTTTATTCTTAACTTAATTAATAAAAACTTAGTAAGTTTCCTTAGTCCCTACCTTTACTAAAGCCTAGTAGGTACCTAGGGCAAGTTATAAATCAGGGTTATAATTTAACGCGATATTAGGCCAACTAATTAGGATAAAGTCTATAATATTTACTATAGATTTTAGTAATATAATAGTTTTATACTTACTGACTTTAACTTTAGCTATAAGCTCTATAGGCTAACTATTATTAACTAGCTCTAAGAGCTCTAGCGTAATTATATTAGCTAGGTTATTCTTATTAATATAGCCGAGGATAGCTTTAAGGTAGCTATTAACTATATTACTTATAGCAATAAGTAATAAGCCCCTAGCGAACTTATATAAAATAAGAATATTATCCTTAGGGGCGAACTTAAAGATAACCCTATAGATTTTACTAAGATTTAAGGAGTTAATTAAAATAGGCTTAACCTACTTATTAGCGATAATCTATATTTTAGTTTTAAGTTTAATTTACCTTTTTAAAAGGTTATTATATTTATAGAGTAAATAAATACTAAGCTTTTTATAAAGGTTAGCCTAAGTAATTATACCCTTAAGATTCTTAATATAGCCCTTTTTAACGCTTATATTAAGATAGATATAAGGGAGTTTATTATAGCTTTATAAAGGGACCTTATATTAGTATAAACTTAATATCTATAATAAAACTATTACTTATATTTATATAGTATTAAAATTCCTTATATTATTTATAATAAAAGCGCTTTAAAGCTTAATAATAGCTGGCATAATAGTAATAATAGTAGCTGCTATTATAGCTATACTTAGGTTAGGTCTTAATAATCTAGGATATAATCTACTAAGAGGAGGCTAGTAATATATTATTATTATAGTTATATATTAGAAAGCTTAGAAGATTTTAAGGAGGAGAGTATATAAGGCTTTTTTAAGTTAGGTCTATTAAGCCTAAATGCTACTTGTATTACTTTATATAATAAGGAATATTAAAAGCTGCGTAAAGATTGTTATAGCGTGGTGTAAGAAATAGTTTATATTTATAAGCTTCCTTTATAAATGCTGTTGCCTTTGCGTTACTTAATAATAGGCTTTTAATTTTTAATTACCTTTTTATATTAAAAAGGGCAATAAATAGCATAAATAATAAAAGTATCCGCGTCTTACTATAAAGTAGAGTAGGGTTATTAATTAAATAAGGGGGTTAGCTCTAATAAGACTATATATAGATAATTATGGTAAGGCATAGTTATCCCCCTAAAGCTATTTATATTTTATTAATATACCTTAGATTAACTATATCTATATAGGCTATAACGCCTTAATTAATATTTAGGATTTTAATTAAAATATCTTACTTACTAGTTAATTAATAAAGACCTCTTATATCTTAGTAGGGTAAAGCTAGTAAGTAATTTAAAAAAAATATTATTAGTATTAGTACTAAAATTATATAATAATAGTAGTAGTATTTTTTTTAAACTATTTAGCTAATTCCTTATTTATATAGTAATACCCTCTTTTTTTAACCCTTTACTTTACTTTAGTTTTAACCCTCCTTTCTTAACCCTATAGGCTACGAGGGATTTAAATATTATTATAACTAGAGTTAAAAA
This sequence comes from Fusarium duplospermum, assembly GCA_003946985.1. Lineage (NCBI taxonomy): Eukaryota > Fungi > Ascomycota > Sordariomycetes > Hypocreales > Nectriaceae > Fusarium > Fusarium duplospermum. Next base: position 115,976 of record NKCI01000125.1, on the reverse strand, counting down.
AGAATTAATAATAGCTTAAGTATTATAGTATATAGGCTATAGAAGTTATATAATAACTAAATTAGGCTAACTTTATTATTAGTATACTTTGCTAAAACCCTACTTATATAATAAAAGCCTTCCCGCAGCGGGATTAATTAATAACTAAATTAATATACCTATAATTAGAATAGATATTATAAAGGCAAAGAAGTAAATTAATTTAAGCCTCTCTTTAACTTATAGTAATACCCTTAGTCCTTAGCATTAAATAAAGCTATAAGATAATAGTCTATATTACTACCTAAGAAGTTAAGCTTATTAGGTATATCTAGGTTTAAGTATAGGAATAGCGATAAATTTAAATTAATAATTATTATTTCTCTTAGTTACCTAAAACTCTTTATTAATATAGGAATTAACCCCGCTGCTTTAATCTTAATTTACCTATTTATTTTTATCCTAGAAATCTATATTATTATAATAGTTATTATTTATATTGCTATAACTTTAACCTCCCTGTTTATCTTTTATAATCTCCTCGATATATACCTATTTCGTTTTAGCCTACTAATATTAATCTAGCTCTTCTTTCTTTCTCTTTTTAGGCTTTTAATTAATAGCGCTAATAATAATAGCCCCTAGTACTACGCTACTATTATATATATCTTAGATATAAAATATCTATTAATCTAGGTTAATAATAAGATTATTAATACTTAACCGCTAGTATTTTAGATAAAGAAAGCTTATTTAAAAATAGCTAAACTAAGTATAAGATTATTTAAGATATAAGCTAAACCCTTTAATTAAAAAGGTCTTATTATAAAATAAGTAATAAGCTAGTTTTATAAGGCTAAGTATATAAAGTCTCTTATAGTATTATTTAATATAGTTACTTTAGGCAAAAAGACTAATTATAACTAGCTATTTTTATCCTAAGAACTTATACTTATAATAATAGAAAGGTTTCTTAAAGTCTTTATAATACTCTAAGGTAATATACTTAATTAGGCCGCTTTTTTATATAAAATTATTATTATAGATTAAATACCTAGGTTTTATTAAATCTATTTTTAGTCTTATTATTTTTATATCCTTAAGGTCTTATAAAGAGTCTTAATTTAGAGTTTACCTTAAATACTTAATAAGCTAATTAATAAATCTCTTTATTAAATCTTTTACGAGAAAAAAAAATAATAAGTCTTTTATTATTCTATTACTAAGTTTATTTTACTTTAAGCTAAGCCTCTTTAGTTTATATTCTTATAAATAGGTTATAAATTATTTTTTATTTCTTAGGTAATTAATAATCTTAAAGTATTTATTATATTATTATATTATAAGCTTTTTCTTTAATACCTTTTTAATATATTAGATCTTTAATTAAATCCTCTTTGCCTTTTTATTACTATAATTTAAAAGGTAGGCTAATTCTTTATATTATTAGGTAATATTATTCTATAATTTAAATCTTTTTTAATCTTCTTTAGAAATATAAATTAATATATAATAATCCCGCTTTATAAATAATTAATATAATTTAGTAATTACCTTATTATAGCCTTTAGTTAATTCTTTATAGGCTATTATTATTAAATTATATCTTTAATTAATTAAGTTATAGCTTTTTTAAAAGACCTCTTTTATATTACTTATAATATAACTCTAAAGAGCTAGCTTAAGTATACCTTATAATAATTAAAGTTATATTAAGCTATAAAAGGATTATACTTATTATTAAGGCGACTATTAGCCCTTACCCTTATAAAATAAGGCCATAGCCCCTCCCTAAGCCTAACTACCTTAAGAATATAATACTATATTCTCTTATATAGCTTATAGTTAAGTAAAAAAATAGGTTAATTAATGATATTATTTCTCTACTTAAGCGGCATATAATTAATATAATCCTTAAGTAAGCTCTTAGGGTATAATACCTCTTTATAAGATATAAACTTTATTATAAAAGTATTATTATAAATAGCTATTACTATTATATAAGAGAAAAGGTAAATAAATTTAACTAAGACCTAAGTAATATTAAATATTAAATTATAAATATTAGTATAATATATTATTACTATAAATTAATATAAAGTACTTTATGCTCTAATTCCTTTTAATTTTATTTTTATGCCGCTTTATATATCTAATATAAATGCTTATAATAGGCTAGACTTTTATTAAATTAATAGGGTCTCTTAGCTAGCTAACCTTAATATCCTTATATTTTATATACCTTAAGCTCTTATATCGCTAGCTATTAATACTACTGAGGATAATATTCCCTAAAAATAAGACTTATTAAGAGGGTTTATAGGGGATATTAAATACCCTCTCTTAGGCGGTTTAGAGGATAAGTAGTAGATTTTCTTTTATTGTCTCCTTTTTTATAAATTATTAGCGCTGGGTTAGGCTAAGCCTATTAGCTAGCCTAGGGATTAACTTAAATCTTAATTAGTCTAATGCTAAAAATTAATAATAACTATATTAAGTAAGTCTTACCTTACTAATTAGTCTAGTAGGGCTAGACTCGATGCCGCTATAGGTTAAGTAGCATAGTATAAAGTACTATGTATTTATATTTAGTTAATAATAAAACTACTTTAATATATTATTATTCGCGATATAGATTAATGCGGACTATATATCTTATAGTATCGCTATATTATTTATATCTCTCTTAGTCTTATACTTATTAGGGCCTAGGTAGGGCATAGATATTTCGGAGTTTAGGATATATATCTTAAAAAAACTCTTAAATATATTAATAATATTATATAAGCTAGTATATAATTATAGCTATATATTATTACTATTAAGCTTATTAGCCTTAGTAAACCTAGAAGTATTAATTAGCTAAAGGCTATAAATTAGCTTAGTTAAGATAAACTTATTAAGTCTACTTTGCCTAGACTTTATTTTAAAGCGCTAAGGTCTTCTTATATAAGCCTATGCCTTTCTTTAGTACTAATTTATTATAGTTTCTCTCTAAGATTACCTAGATAGCCTTACTAAAGTCTACTTAGATTTAGGGTATATCTTATTTCTAAGGCTTCTAAGATAATAAGTCTATTAGCTAGGATATAACTTAAGACTAGGGATTATATATAAGCGGCTAGTTATATTATTAAAAAAGAAAATATAAAAGGTATAAAAAAAGAATAAAAAGGAAAAAAGAAAAAGAAAAAAGAAAAATAAGTAAAAAAGTATAGCCTAATTATCTTAATTTTAATATTATAAGGCTAGATCTTAGAATTAGAATATTACTTCTTTTTATTATAATACCCTAGGAAGCTATATTAAAGAGGAAAAGGTATATTTTTCTCTTTTTCTCTTTTTGCCCCTAAGAGCGCTTAAGGTAGTAGGCGGAGGGGTAAGCGCTAAGGCTATTTATAATAAGAAGATAGAGCATAAAAATAGTTAATATTATTAATAGCTAGCGCATATCTCTACTTAGAAATAATATAGAGGCGATAAGTAATATTAGCGGCGACTAAAGCGCCCTAGAGGACTAAAAGTAGAGATAAGATTAAAAAAGAGCCGCGGAGCCTAAATAATAAGGTAGCCATATAATAGCCGCTAGCTAAACGCTGGGATATAAATACCTAAAATATCTAGGATCCCGTCCGCTCTCCTATAGATAAGCCGGTAAGGGGCAGATTAATAGTTAGGTCGGTGGCGACCAGTAAATCCCCGCTATTATATATTTTTTGGTGATCTTGTCAACTGGGTTGCTTCTTTTTTTTGCCTTCCCTAGGCACCCAGAAAGAAAGCCTCTTCTTTTTTAAGTATCTGGATAGAACTCTTGATCGTTCTCTATCACGGTAATGCAAGAATCTGTTAAAGAAAGCTCTCATTATTACTAGTTAAGTTGGTGGACACTGCTGTGTGGGCATTGAGGACTCCACTCAACTGACTATCATCTCCCCCCTGACCATTCTGTTCACCTAACAACCTCTTGAGTCAATTACCAAGTAACATTTACGAACCATAATGAACATATGGAGCCCAATGAGCAGGGGACCATCTCTTTTCGGTACTGGAATATTCAGGCCTTACAAACTTCGCCTTTCTCTTGTCCCGAAATTCCCCCTCTCCAATCTTCCCATTCTCCTCGTCATGTCCTATCTGCTGCGAGTCTCCTGAGCCACTGGCATGGTGCCCGTTGTCGAGTTCACCTGGGTCTGGCCCCAGCTCTCTTGTGTCCCTCTCTTTCTTCCTAACCGCTTCGTCCCGAAGCTGCCTCATTGCCCAGTGAAGAGCGCGACCGACATTCTCGTCACTCATTCCATTTGTCTTGAGAAACTCATAAATAAGCCCTGCCATGCGGACACAGAGCGCGTCCTGGACCTCCCAGAGTGTTCCAATGACGTGTCGAAAACCAGCCAGCCAAAACGCGCTGGTCAGATGAATGTTTTCATCAATAGACTTGTCGTGCTGGTTCTGGGTTGTACCACAGGCAGAGAGGTATGCAAGGAAGGGCATTTTCGCACTCAAGTTAGTTTCGAAAATCGACTCAACAGTCAAAGGCTTTTCTCTCCAGTCTTGGAGGAGAATGATACTGGCCATTGGGTTGTCCTTTTCTGCTTTGGCATGTCCGGCAAAGTGGAATATCCCACATTCTGGCAACTTGGATAACACCTCGTCCCGACGTGGCTGTGTAAGCTGGACGCATTTGAGGGGCATTGATTCGCACACCGATTGCACTTCCTTGATCTCTTTCTTCGCGTTGGCTAGTCTATTGTACCCTGACGTCACCTCCATGGAGACTAACAGGGCACTTTGTGACAGCATTTGGGTGGCCACGTTCCTCTCTCGGCTCTGGCGGCTGCTGATGACCGACTTGACAGAAATAGCGTACGACGAGATTGCCCTGTCGAGAACTGTTCTTGAACCTGAGTCTCGATGATATCCTGCAGCGTGGATAGGAAATCTGGCAAGTGGTCCTGTTGGGATCCACCAAATCCGAGGCCATGTCTCTGTAGGTTTGGTTGTAAGGAAGCCCAAGTCTTCAAGAACTGGGCCGGCGATAACATCCCAAATCCATTCGAGCGTCTCAAGCTTCTCAAAGGATTCTGGCCCCCTGTCTCGCTCGGAAATAGCTTCCTGGGAAAGCTTGGAGAGATTGACCTCTCTCATTCCGCGACTGTCGATAACCAAGGCGTCACATCGGTATGAGCTGACATTCAGGATGACAACAGGACCTTCTGCGGCTGCCTCGAGTAACTGCTGTTCTGAGGACAATGCCAGGAATCGCTCAAACCCAGGGTTCATGCGGATTTTGCCGAGCAGAGTCTCCATCTGCTTAGCAGCTTCAAATCGTTCATCGGTGTTCTGTGACTCGTCCTTGCCTAGGAATGGAACGAGTTCGTTGTCTGGGGCCGGCTTGTCAAGAAGAGCTCGAAGACGGTGGTACAATTCTGCCAGCTCGGGATGTTGACGCTCAAGATTAACAAGGGACAGGTTCCACCGGAGGTCTTGGAGAGACCTGGCCACGATACCGCGGCCAGTCTCTAGCATTTTGATGGCGCAAGCGGCTCCTTTACCTGCCATCAACGCAATCGCGGCCGCCTTGGAGGCCAACCCGACAACTTGCTCGAGGACTTGCTGTTTGTCCGTGCTTGAAAGTGAGTTCGGGGCTAGTCGGGGCATCAGAGCAACAGTAGCGTCGGCGATCTGATATGCCCTCTCCAAATCGTTGAGAGGATCCACGGCTGACAACCGTCGCTCTGCAGCCATGAGACGGATCTTGATGGGCGCCGTTTCAAACACCATCCCTGAAGCCCAGTGCTGAGAGGCTTCATCGAGGTCCTTTGGATCCATTTGGAATGTATGGCGCGTGCTGAGACGGTCGCCTAGATGAATCATCATCATGGCTCGTTCGGGACTCTCGGGGGTCGTAGCTTCAACAGCCATACGTGTATCGTTAATAGCCTTTTCGAGACCCTTTTCTACAATGGCCCTTGCGCCTTCCTGTGTATTGTCCATGTACCGTTCGATTGAGACGGATCGTTGAAAGCCAAGATTGGAAAGCCATTGCGGGCGGTCGGGATGGTCGTCAGGACATTCCGTGACTGCTTTTTGGGCATATGCAGCGGCTTCTTCAATATCTTGGTGGCCCTGGTTGTCCTTGTTCATGGAATATCTGGCAGAAAGCTGGGTACTGAGATTATGCCAGAGCGTAGGTAGGTCTGTATGTCCCTCTGGTGTGGCATCTACTGCTTGCTTGGTGACCAGAATAGCCTCATTGAGATCCTGTAGAGAATGAGTGCGGGTGTGTCTATCGCGGAGACGATTACCAAGGGTTGTGAGATACACACGGTAGACCCAATTCTGCTTTTCTGTATTTTCGACGGCCCGGCGGGCAGCTTTCACGGCCTCCTCGGTATCTGCCATAGACCCAAAGCGTAGAAATCTCCTGCCAAGCAAGATGCTGAGGAGATTCAGCCACTGATTCACGGATGGGTGTCCTTTCGTTGTAGTCTTGACGGCTTCGCGAAGACAGGCGATGGCCTCATCCAGGTCTTTTGTCGCTCCAGTGATGCGGTACTTCTTGGACAGCTCCAAGCCCAGATTGTGATGCCAGGCTGGTCGCCATGGATCATTTTCCTTAGTACCCTCAATGGCCTCCCGGGTTAGATTAATGGCCTGATCCAAGTCTTCTTGCGCCCCAAGCCGAGAAAATCGTTCGGATAGTTTACCAGCCAGGTTGGCGAGCCTCATGCATCGCTGTCCATGATCTTCGGGGGTCAGCTCAAGACTTTGTTGCAGGGAGACAATGGCCTCTTCAAGATCCTTGATCTCCCCAGACTCCCAGAACCTCTCATGAAGGCGGTTCCCGAGGTTGCTTAGCCACAGGGCCTTGTTTGGATCGTTGTGTGAAGCAGCATCGACTGATTGGCGGCTGAAACTGATGGATTCTTCCAGAACTGAGTTGTCGCTGGTGTAGTGATATTTTCTTGATAGCTGTTTGCCAAGATTTCCTAGCCAGGAGTCTCGATCCGGATCATCCTCTGGGATAACTTGGAGCGTACCGCGAGTGAAGCTGATAGCCTCCTCAATGTCTGATTGGTCTTTGGTGATGTCGAACCTGTCAACGAGATGGAGCGCCAAATTGCCTTGGGTTTCGGCACGATAGACGTCGTCAAACACGGCAGACTGAAGAACCTCTCGGATAATGTCGATGGATTGGTTGATATGTGTTATATCCCCGTCGATCTGGTATCGTTGTCCAGTCCAAGTAGCGAGAGCAATTATTTGCTTGGGTCGAGTTGGATCGTCCTTGTCAAGAGAGGCGATAACTTTCTCTGTGTATCGAATCAACTCCTCAAGGTCGTTTTTCTTCCCGGTTCGCTGATATTTGTCGATAAGATCCTGCAAGTGTGAGAGCTGGATTGAGGCCATCTTTGGAAATATTGACTTGTGATGGGAATCTTGAGAATGAAAATCGAGAGAAATTTAGTAACCTTTTGTTAGAGAAGAAAGGATGGTCGCTTTAATAATGATGCCGTCTCATCTTGGCCTCCTGGTTTCTGCCAAGTGATCCGGGGCAGGTTTGGGCGAGAAACACTCGTTGCCTATTCGTAGATGCTGTAAAGGTTTTATTATTAGCAGCATGTTGATGCATGGTCAGGAAACGAATTATGGATCTGTGGCTGAAAATACAAGACCATAGAGGGTGAATGGAGGTGGATCAAGCTGCCAGCGCCAAATGACGCAGTGGCTTCTGCAGCATTCATGTTATTGACCCAATCATAATACGACAGCTGCCGTGTTTTGCGCTTTGAAAGAAACTGTAGTTCTTTCTTGACCCGGCTGGCGATACGCCAACCATAGCGAGCTGAACAACAAGGCGAACTGGAAGATAGAACAAGGCGGACTATCTCGTGCTTAAGCGAGGTTTTATCAGCTGAAGGATGAAGAGAACCACTCTAAAGAGTGGTTGGCACATGCTTGCATCTTTGGCTGAGCCCCTTAAGCTCAATTGCTGCCCGTTTTATGCCGGGTATGCGGCCCAACTTCTGGATCTCCTCATTTTCAACACTCACTACCTGCTTTTATACACAAGAGGCCGTCAACCACAACAAGAACACAGGAACCTAGCAACTGGCCGCATAATGATCGGCTCATTCGAAACCTTGAACCACACGTAGAGCCTAAAGCACATCCAGAGTCTGAAGTCTCGTCAGGCTTCCATGGCATGTTTGTTCCCCCCATTTGCCATGCACCCTTGGGCTGTGTCAGCAGTACCATTCACCCTGGAATGCCTGATGGTGGCCCAGATGGCTTCAAAGCACCTTCGCGCCCTTTAATCCTTGCAGAAACGAGGACGCCAAGTGGACACGTCATTTGTTTGTTCTTGTGACTGGGTCACTAGGAGGGCCTCAGCCTACTTCTCTTCCATGCAGGACAACCAGAAGGAGGCCAGCCACAACATGGCCTCAAACCACAAAAGTGAGGCGCATTGGTTCATTTGAGCCCCCCTACACCCTTCACAGATTCCACTCGATGCATTGCGATATATGTGCCATGTTGTCGCCTAGCACTGTGAAAGAGCCCTGAGACATGCCTTACCCGGACTCGACTTTCTGCTTGCTGGCCTTGCCAATGTCTTTTTCTGCGGTATTTCTTGCCGCCCCATTCTTCAAGCGGTTCGCCTTCAAGCCCAGCACAATGCCACCAGCACAACCAAAACCCGAGGCGACCCATTGGGCTATCCTCATTGGCGTCGATTTCTACGGCAATTCCCAAGACAACGCACTCCAAGGCGCCGTTAATGATGTAAAAGCAATGGGCGCATTTTTTACTCAGTGGCCTCATGTCAAGGTCTCAATGCTCACGGCTTCGAGACCAGATGAAGAAGGCCAAGACATACCCTCCGAGGACCCCCAAGATCAAGCAACGACAGAGAATCTTTCTGCTGTGTTGGAAGAAGTCAAACGAGAGGGTAGTCTTGAGAAGATCAAGCATGTCTACATCCATTTCTCAGGCCATGGAAAGAGGAACAAGGAGGGGGAATTGTGTCTTGGTCTTTATCGACCGAACCCCAGTCTCAGTCTTGACTTTACGGCCGGCATGCTCAGAGAAGCCATCGATAAGATGATCAGCCAAGACATGGAAGTTACTTTGGTGCTGGATTGTTGCTTCTCTGCTGGCGTCAAGCGAACAGGCCACGTTGCTTTGGGACAAGTTCGCTTCTTTGAGGATGTACCGAGGATGGAGGAGGGAAAAGAACCCAAGTGCGACACTCCTTCTCCCCAAGATATATCGAAGCAATTGCAAAGCGCGAGCTTGAGAGCTGATCTTTTCCTTGATGCTCGAGGCTACACCATCATTACGGCCTGTGGCCAAGACGAACAAACAAGGGAAATCAAGGTGGGAAATGAGCGAATGGGTGCTCTCAGCCATTTCCTTCTCCGTTCCTTGCAGCTCCTGAAAAGCGAGGGTTCTCAAGCCACCCTCACTACGTTGCATGAGAGCCTCCAGAATCAGTTTCGATCTGTTGGTCTCAACCATGTTCCTCGTCGTTACGGCAGCAGCAATATTTGCTTCTTTGAGAGTCTGCTTCCCGGACCCAACGCCGTCCTTACTTCTGTCTTCTTTGATGACAACACGAAAGAGTACATTCTTAATGCTGGTCAGGCTCATGGGGTATGTGTTGGCGATAGGTACGAAGTGACGGCATGGAGGACATCGGAGGATGTCGAATCTCAATCGGAGGAACAACCCGATGAGTTTGTAGTTGGGACAACGCGAAGTCTCGATTCAGTCATCAAACTCATTGGGTCGCCCAAAGAAGACGATCCAAAGTTGCGTTCTGGAAAAGCCAAGCCTGTCGGCTTCTCGTCTCGTCAAAAGATTACGGTGCATATAACAGATTCTATGCCCCAGGCAGACCGAGAGCAGCTACGACAGAACCTCTCAGGGAATCCAGTCCTCGAGGTCTCCACTACAGAGAAACCTCTGGATTTGCCAACTTTCAATGTTGAGCTAGACGCTGATGATTCATTCCGGGTGCTGGATGGCGCAGCTGAGCCGATACCCAACGTGCCATGCATCCAGAGGAGCGCAGAGGACTACATGGATTCCCTAATCCGAACGTTGGAACATCTCGCCAGGTACAAATTCCTACGGGGATTAAAGAATCTATCTCCAGACGCAGAGTTTGAGAAATTATTCTCTCTGACTTGCGTCGATGACTCTGGAGATGATGGCCGGTACCATATTACAGATGGCGAGACTTGGCAGCTCAATTTTGAAAACATGGGTAATGAGCCCCTCTTTGTGCACATTTTCAACATGTGTTCTTCGTGGAGCGTCACAGACATTATCCGGGATGAAGGAGATGACCTTGATGGGTTTGAAGTCGCCCCAGGGTCCAAGTTTCCCCTATGCTTGGAGATGGAAATCCCCGAGCAGCATCTGCCTCGAACGGAAGATGTCTTGAAGTTCATTGTCACGAGAAAGCCAACTCCATTTCCCCTTCTCAGTCTTCCTGAAATTGGCGATAGTGGAACAGCCCGTGGATCTGATGGTTTCAACGAGTTTCATGATTTCATCTTTTCAGGTCCGGGGGCGATGAGAAACGATCGAGATGCGAAGTGGTCAACAAAGACCTTTACGATTGTAATCAGCAGCCGAGAAGCCTCAACTGCTGAAGAATGATCAGATAGATCTCACACAATGTTTCATTTCTCTTCTTTCCTGTCTCTAGATGTGGTTGACTTGGGGTTTCGCGCCGTCACGGGGCATGATTGATGTCTTCCTCGAATTTTCGACGCTGCAGGCAAGTGGTTAGTGATAATTTCGTGCCTTTTCCCTGAAGCGTTGGTAGTTACTTTTCAAGGTTACAACTTTATTTCCGAGTTTAATATCAGACTTTCAAACCTTTTCATATTTGCCTGTTACTTGGCATCGGCTTGGCCCGAGTCTCTTCAAGGTCAGCCAGTTCAGCACATCAAGTCACTGTTCAATATTTCAGTCACCACTTCTTCAACGCATTTTTGTATTCAAACCCAGGAACCAAACCCTATAATAATGAGTGGCTACCACTGGAATAAATCTGTGTGCTTGCACAAGACAAATATGACGCAAGGAAAGCTTTCTGGAGAGAATCCCTAAACTATCGTACCAACCCAATCCGATCCATTCAAACCTTGTATTCACACCCATAAGTCCATCTAAGCAGAGGGCTGAAGAATGATCTGAGTGCGGCCGTTAATCTTGAACTCGGCCGAAGCCTTACCGGCAGAGTTGGCAGTGACAGATCCTCCAGTGCTGAGCGAGTACTGCTTGCCGGTAACAAGTCGCTCAAAGCCAAGCTTGAAAGAACTAGGCTCCTTTCCGTTGTAGAGAATAAGGTCTAGCTTCTTGCCGTCCTCACTGTAGGCCTTGGCGACGAGAACCTCAGGGAAGGGAGCATCCTCAAGAATAGGACCACTCAGAGCCTCGTCGGAAGGGCCGTAGAGAGTAGCATTGGCAAGATCACGCTGCTTAACGAGACGAGCCATAAGAGCAATAACCTAGCTAGTAGCAGAAAGGCCCTTATTTCGGAGAGATCCAGTCTTAGTAGCCTCAACGGGGAAGTAGATGTTGTCAAGCTGCTCAAGAGCCTCCTTGCAGACCTTTTCATCACCAAACTCGGCAGCGGTAGCGGCGATAAAAGCACGGAGGGGATCCTCGCCAGCGCGGTAGTTACCGGGGTCCATCTTATCAGCACCCTTGAGGTCACAGACGACAAGCTGGTTCTTCTCGTCGTACTTGATGAATTCCTTGCGGATCATGGCCTAGTTGCGGTGAGCAAGGTGGGGGAGGTAGGCAGTTAGGAGTATGGCGTTGATATAGTCGGTAAGAGTTCCATAAAGACTAGGGAGCTTGATATAAGTTAGCTTGGTAGTGAAAGTAGAAGTAGGATTATACTGATAGTAAGACTAGTGAATTCGCTGCGGATGGGAAGGATTCGGCCGTCGCACTCGGTAAACTCCTCCTCGAGAGATCGCTTAAATCGGTTTCTGAGGCTAGCACCAAGATCACGACCAAGGATTCGGTCAGAGATGACGAGACCAGCCATTCCAGTGAGGCTTCATATAAGTTTGTTACTGCTTAGATGCTTCGTGGCAGAAAATAGCCGACTTACTTGCATAGAGAGGAGGTCTAGTTAGGCTCGCAGAGGTATAGGCAGTAGGGGTTGTTGTCCATGTTCTCGTGAAGGGTATTGGCCAGACCCTCGTAGTTGGTCTTGTAGTGCTTTCCATTATCGATAATAAACTCGAGGGCGTTCTTCTGGTGGTACTGTCGGTCTCTAGAAGCCTGCTCATATAGACCAATAGCAGAGCTCAGGTAGCCGGTAACCATCTGGATGCGGTCAGTATTCAGTCATAAGCAGCAATTCAAGTGAACTCACGACGTTGTCCTTCTTGATCGGGTCCCAGTCGCTGAGGGTGAACCTGCCAAAGATGGACTCCCACTTCCAGTAACTAAAACGGTGAGTACGTTGACAAGAGAAAAGAGTTTAGTTGTACTTACGACATGATGCGCTTCTACAAGCTCTTCTCAATGCAGTTCTGCGAAGCCTTGGAAAGATAACCGTGAAAACCGGGAGCATAGTGGCACTGGTACAAGCTCAGGACATCAACAACACCGTACAGCTGATATCGAACGGCACCAGTCTGGAACTGATCAATGACATCGTGAAAGCTAAAGTCGTCACGAGGGCTAAGGCCGCGCTCAAGCATGTGCTGGACGTGTCGAAGAGTCTCGAGGGACAGCTCTCGAGAGCCGGGGGCGGGGGCGGGAGTGGCATTCTCCATCTGTTCCTGAACAGCCTGGACAAGGTACTTGTTTCGCTCTTGGGCCTTGGAGTAGCCAGCGGCGTTGAGGGAACGGGCGTTGCTCATGAACCAGAAGATCCCAGTGTAGCAGAAAGCGGCCCAGAGAAGAGCAGAGGATTCGAAGAGAGTGTCGGTAGCCATGTAACCGGCGGCAATGCTGGAGTCAACCCACAAGGCGATGGGGAAGAAGATACCGCCCATGGCGAACCAGATGAAGATGGTGACAGGAATCAAGGCCGCGGTAAGCAGGAATGCAGCCGCCGAGGTGAAAGTAGCGACAGCAGTGAAACCAGCTCCAGGGAAGAGAAAGCCGAGAGCTGCAGCACGATATGTCGTGTTGCTGAGGTTCTTGAAGGCCCAAAGTCCAGTGAGCGACAAAGCTCCATACTAGTACAGAGTTCGTCGTTGGTGGTACTTCTTGACCAATCCTCGTCCAGCATTGGCAGGAATCAAGACATCTATCTCATTGTTAGGAAGTGATTCTGTCTCGTTCTACACAACTGCTTACCTTGAATTGTCCAAGGTCCCCAGCCAAAGTCGCCAACAGGCTCTTCCTGACGGATGAACTTTTCTGGCTGGCTTTCACTCTGCAGAGTGATATGCCCATTCATCTCGGTCTTTGCTGGATGAGAGGGCAGCTCGGACGCATGATCATCATGAACGCCATTGGTGGCGGGGATGATCTTGGAGAGCTACGACCACAAAGTTAGCAAGATGCCGTCAAATTGAAGTGGCAAGACAATTACCGTAATTGTTGACATGATGCTTTTCCTTGTCGCTTTTTTTTAGAGGGTGTCGAATGAAAAGACAAGCTTGTTGAGTTTCGAATCATCATCTTTGGCAACAAGTCGTGTCTTTTATCAACCATCTTGTCACCTCTTGTTATGAGGGGCGGTCCGGTCTCCGAAACGGAACCGCCCGAGACTGCAAATGCCGGATCCTGGCAGATCTGCCTGAATCGCGGGGGAACATGCCCGTGCGGGGAAACCGGAGAAGCGGAGAGAAGTCTCCCCATGGGGATAATGAAGGACTACAGTAGCTTAGCATCTGGGGAAGATGGCGTGAACCCCGGAAACGGGATCCAAGCAAGGACGGGGAGGTCGGAAAGTTAGAATGGGCGGGGAGACGCCCGACTTGACGGCAGGCGGACCGTCACTAGCCCCTCGCAATTGACTTATTATGCACTTCAATCCTTATCTTAGGCATAGTAGCTTTTTCTGCATCCATTCTCCATCTTTTCGTGTCACAATCATCCTTCAGCTTTGTTGCGTCAAACTCTAATCTCATTTCATCATGAAGGCCAATGTCCAGACCACTCAGGCCATCGTCTCCCACGCCCCAGAGGACGGAAAGAGACGATGGATCCTTGAAAATGTCCAAGTGAGCGAGCCTGGAGAGTATGAAGCTATCGTGGAAATGGTCGCTTCTGGAGTCTGTCATACAGATCTTGGATGCGGAACAGCTCCCGATGGAACTCCTGGCTTTCCTGTTCCCCCATACCCTCGCGTTCTAGGCCATGAAGGTAAGCGACACACACCCATGAGCTCATCACCTACTTACAGAACTAGGTGCTGGATTCGTACGAGCTGTCGGTTCCAAAATCACAAAAGTCAAGCCAGGCGATGCCGTCCTCCTCTCCTTTGCCTTTTGCACCAAGTGCCACAACTGCAAGTTTGGAGCTCCAGGCTACTGCCATGAATTCTCGGCTCTCAACTTTACCGGAACCAAGAAGGCATTCCAGTTTCCAACTGGCAAGGGACCGGATGTTGGAGGATCTTTCTTTGGCCAGTCGAGCTTTTCCAAGCTTAGTCGGGTTCAAGAGACGTCGCTCGTCAACGTCAGTCAGTTGGTTCGCAACAAGAATGACTTGAAGCTTCTGGCACCTCTTGGCTGTGGTATTCAGGTAAGCGACCATCCATTCTATTCTTCCATACTCAATCCCCCACTAACCTCGTGTTCAGACGGGTGCAGGCACAGTGACTGAGCTGGCTGCCGCAAAGACAAGCGACAAGGTTGCCATTATCGGTCTTGGAGGTGTCGGACTTGCAGCCATCATGGCAAGTGTTGAAACTTTCGATGCCTCAATAGCTTGACTAATCTCTTCATTTAGGCCGCAAAGCTTAAAGGCTGCCGAACCATCATCGGTATCGACCGAGTCCCCGCGAGAATAGAAATGGCCAAGAAGCTCGGTGCAACACATGGAATCGACACCTCGACTATTTCAAACCTGGTTGATGAAGTCCGCAAGGTCACTGAAGGCTCGGGAAGCACCATCACTGTCGACGCTACTGGTGTGCTTCCATTGATTCAGCAGGGCTTGGAATTCACTGCGAACCAGGGCAAGATGATTCTTCTTGGTGTTGCTCCAATGGATGCTGGGTTGGAAATTGCCGTTGTGCCCTACATGGTTGTGAGTACTCACGCACTCTTGAGGATGGTCAACGACTAACGACCTCTTAGACGGGCAAGCAGATTATGGGCAGCATGGAGGGTGGTGTATACCCCGAAGATGTAAGCACTTGATTCACATCAGAAAGATACTTGCTAACTTTGACAGTATATCCCAAAGATGATTCGATGGTACCAGAACGGGGAGTTCCCTGTCGACGAGCTGATCAAGTTCTACCCTGTAAGCCTACCCACGTCTTGGTGTAACACCGCTCTAACCAGCATCCCTGCAGGTACGAGATTATCAAAAGGCAATTAGGGATATGGAGGACGGATCCACAATCAAGCCGGTGTTGATTTGGTAGTAACTTTAGGTCGGCGTGGTTGGTTTGAAGCCAGGCTCCAGGCGTTATGAGGTGCGAGGTTGAAGGCGAGGCGAGGAATGAGAATTTGGAGCTGGTACCCTTGATAGCATAATAGAAAAGATCTTTGATATGAAGCATTAGATGATGTTTTGTCCGTGGATATCCTACTTTAAATAATGTTTTTAACTATGTTGCGATCATCTGTGATCATTCTGTTGATAGGCTTCGCTATCTCTTTCGCCTGGCTATTTTCATATTAATCGGGGGACCATAATCATCCTAGATATTGAGACTCTCTAGGGGCCACTTTGTTAGCATTGGGATATGATGCTATGATGTGTTGGAAATGTGTTCTTTATTATAGTTGAAGCCGGGATAGCCGACACAGCAGATTGAGACTCTCTAGGTGCCTACAGCTTGAACCCTCAAGAAGCTACTCATTCACCTTTACTTGCATAAAGCTTTCCCCGCGGTGTTGCGCGATATGGCATGCAGGGCGGTTTCGGTTCTGCATAGCACTGGATCTAAATGTTTCCATGTATTAGGAACTACACGTAGACTCCCGTGATTCGATGCTTTTCAGGACCTACATTCTATCAGTATCGATATTAGGGATGATTCTAGGGTAGCTAAACCGAGACACGTGGGTTCGTACATGATAATAACAACAAGGGGGAGTTAAACTTTAATTCTGACCGCTCTTGATCATCTCCTAATGCACCACATACATATTTTAATCAGAATAAGAGGGTCACCAACAATGAATAAATATTGTCATGCAAAATAATACTTCGTTTCTTTTTCTTCTTTAAATCTGGGTACAAGCCATGCCACAGCCACCGTAAATATTCTACGCCAACTCTAGAAATTGACAGTCAATCTCGGATCAAAACAAGTAACATCCCGTTCAGCCTCTCCCTGACTGGGCGACACACGTCTCGAGTCAGACAGTCGCCTCGAATACCACCCTCATTTACTAGAACCAAGCATCCATGGAGTACTTCGTCCCCAACGTTGCAAAGTAACTCTGTAATTAGACTAAACTCCTCTGTCGCATGTAACCAAACGTTCCCCAATATAGAAAGGATCGCGTCGCTCGGTCCGCTCGCGCCCGGCATTTGATTGGATTGGCGGTCTTCCAAGCCCATGCATGAGACGAACTAAGCGTCGACTGCTAGTTCCGGGCGCCGTGGGCCGCTCTCCGCGTTTCTTACCCCAGGAATAGGGGATTTTTGTCTAGACTACGGCAGTCGGACGATATGCAGATCAGCTTGATAGGTATGCATTGCGGTTCGAGAGGCTTCTTTGGAGTGATGGGATGAATTGAGAGTGTGTTACTAGTACTGAAATAGCCGGAAATACATGATAGTGGTTCACACATTTGCTCCATCTTGGGTTGGGCTTCGTGCGACTCTCGCTCTCGCAACCCCTATCTAGGCCGCCGCATCAGCTTCGCGGATCACTATCGGATCCCATACCGCCCCGTGCCCCGACGTGGCATCTGGGGTGCATATGCTAAAGTACCAGTAGCTGCAACGGTCCGAACAGGGCGGGGGGATTCTGGGGTAGAGCAGCGTCCATGCCTGTTCCCTGGAACCCCTACCTGACTCGGCAGTTGATAAGGCGCAGTACCGAGTCAGTCGATCGGAACCTGGTACTGACTATAAGGTCGTCTCTGTCCAGCTGTACTTGCCACGGCCATCTCAGCAACTAAATTCACTGTTTTTCTTGTCTTTCCCAGCATCACATTGTTATGTCAGCTCCCAAGTCTCAAAGTGGAAGCAGTGACGTCGATATGGGTCGTGTCGAGAACCTCGAGAATGTGCGCTCTGCCGCCAGCATCTCCATGAGTCCAGAGATGTTTGAGAAGCTCTACCTTTCCCCGCCGAATGCCGTCAAGGGAGATCTCAGGAAGACATTTGGCAACCCAACTCCCATGTTCGCCTGCCCATTGCTTCAAACAATAACGGCCATGATCTAACAATGTGATAGGGCACTTGCAGGTTTTCTACTAGCTTTGATGCCATTGACGGCTGCCCTGATGGGATGGCGTGGAGCCAGCAACTTTGCTTCATCCAACATGTATGTTTCCCTCGCCCTTCTTGATACGCCTGGCTAACACCCTTTCAGTCCCGCCTACTTCTTCTTAGGAGGTGTCCTCATGTTGATCAGTGGAATCTTGGAGTGGGTTCTGGGCAACACATATCCTGCTACCGTCTTTAGCAGCTTTGGTGGTTTCTACCTGACATTCGGAGGAATCCTCAACCCGTCCTTTGCTGCTTTCTCCTCCTATGCACCCGCGGATGCCAAGTCTGCTGCTGAAGGCATGCAGACCACAGGCTTCAATGCCAGCCTAGGTATGAACAAATTCCATCCCAAGCTTGCACGTTACAGGCTTTAACAAAATATTCGACAGGCTTTTTCTTGCTGGCCATGGGTATCCTGTCTTTCATCTACCTCATCTGCGCTTTTCGAACAAACGTCGCCTTCGTCATCATCTTCTTGACACTCGTTCCGGCTCTGTTCCTGCTCGTCGGAGCGTTTTGGGTCTGGGCGGAAGATTATACGGCCAACACAGCCCTCGCGCTGAAGCTTTGCCAGGTAAATTGGCCCTGTTGTTATAATGTCTTGTCTCCTTACTAATGACTCTGCTTCATAGGCCGCTGGAGCGCTGCTCTTCGTCACTTGCATGTCAGGCTGGTACATTCTCCTCGCCATCTTGCTCACCGTTGTCGACTTTCCGATCCAGATTCCCGTGGGCGATTTGACGAACGTGGTCAAGAGCAAGAGCTCCAAGACATCTTATGGTGGCGATGGCGAGGCGTAAAGGGGTTTGGCAAGTTCCTTCGGTGTGATAATGTGGACAAGTTGAATCGGTCCGACATACCGAGCAGGGTGCCGCATAGGATATTTCGAAGAAGCCGATCTTTTACCATGGAAGGGTGGTTACCACTAGACTTGTGCCTGGTAGGCATTGAAAGGGGCTATAATGGCAGTATCAAACTCGATAGAAACCGCGAATCTTTGTCCAAAATTGAATACATTATCTCAATCCCATTCCCTCTTGTTGCCTTTCAATAAGAAACTTGTCATGACAAATAACTAACCCAGATGACCTCAATACACTCCCAAACCCGCACGTGCTACCTCTGCCCTTAATCATCATGAACATCTCATGCTGTAAACTGTACACCAGACAGTGCTTCAGTGCCAGCCATGTCAAAAGAACTACTTGCTGTAAAATCTACGTCAAAGTTGAGAAACGAAGGCGACTGCAAGTTTACAGGCAGTTGGCCTTCTGGGCTTGTGGATCTGGAGCTCCCACACATGGCGCCGTAGTCTACCATGGACCATAGAAGTGCTTCCAATTCTGGTTCAATCTCGAAAGAGGCATGTGGATCAATCAATCTTTGGAAGGCTTGGGCGTGTGCGTCAAAGTTGACGAGTTGCATGTGCTGTTTACAAGTTAGCTACTTCTGGGCTTGTAAATACGATTTAGTACTTGGTTTTGCTTACCATCTTTGAAGCATGATCCCAGAATGCACCCATGTCTTTTAGGATGCTAAGACATTGCTGTCCAGGTTCAAGAAGCTCATGAGGCTCTTGCGATTTGCTCGAAGCGCCGTGAATAAACAACGAGAGCACACTGCCTGCAAGACATGTTGAATATGCGTAGAACGACGCCTCAACATGGCATCCCGCTTTTTGAGCCTGATCTAGCAGAGCCGGGATCTTGCAGGCATGCTCGCTGCACGTCTGGAAGCTTCGAGAAAGGAAACTCGAGGGCGCCTTTGACTTGAGTTTTTGTAGTCGTAGAGCGAGGAGGAAGGGGTGGTTGAGGAGGCAGTGACATAGGTGAAAAACGACGCGGGCAAATATGGCATGACCGACTGTTTGGTGATCCAATGAACCATCGGGTAGTGTGTTATTGGCGATTATGTCGTTGACTGAAAGATCTTCCACGTGTAGGTGTTGTTCCGTCAGGAGAAGAAAGGAATTGATTGCTGCAAACTCGGAGCGCGAGTCCCATGGCAGCACATCGTCCGTCTCGCGTTCGTGGAGGACATAACGCGCACAACGACCCAGAGCGGATGCCACGAGGATAGCCAGAGTGAAATGGCCTCGAATCTCACCGAGATCCGTGTTCCAGTTCAGAAGCTGATGAAGAGTGGCAGTTTGCTTCCAGGTGCCGGTTCGAAAAACCTCTTCCTCGCATGGTAGCTGAACATGACAGTCCTCATCGGCAATGGCTGGAGGTCTAGCTTTGCCGCAGGATACCAACTTGTCGAGAAGATACACGGACCAGAAAACTCGTCTCCGTTCTTCTTGTTCGACAATGGGGAGCATCGGACTGGGTTCTTTCATGAGTTGCAGATCCTGGGCAATCCTGACTGCAAGACCGATTTTGAGCCATCCTGAGCTTGTTCGGCCAGCTGTAAAGTCCACGATGGCCAGAAGGTTGGTTGTTTGCGCGACATGCAAATTTGGACAGTTTTCAACCGTCAAATGCTCGTTCAAAACACTCAACCAAGCTTGCCGCGCATAACTCTCCATAGCCTCATGTGTTCGTCCTTGAAAGTAGTCATGGTTTGAGAACCTCACCGAAGATGCCAGAACCGCAAAGATGAGGCATCTCGGTAGAATCATGAGACTGAGCAACTGTCGGAAGTGCTCTTCTTGGAAATATGCATACGGTTGATTATGGGCGTGGATAAAGTACGTGTCGACTAGATGTTGGACTATTTCATCGGGTGGCATCGCGCTGAAGGGCCTGGATAATAGTTAGCCGGGAAAGGTGGGGTAGATGGCGTGAAGGCCTCACTGTGTGTTTGAATCACTCTGGTTCAATGGGGAGGGCATGGAAAAGGATAATGGCTGCTGCTGGCCTTCAAAGCCATATTCTTGTGAAGATATCGAGGGTCGAGATGGGGAAGTAGCATCTTCTAGGGACTCATCGGAGTATTTGCGACTGGCGCTTCACAGAATGTCAGCATGTCTCAGCGAAGATTGCGCGATGGCTTCACAACATTGCGCCCACATACCTTGCCTCTTGGGCTCCTTGTTCACTCAATCGAGCCAGCTGAGCTTCAATTGTGCTGAGTCTCCTCAGTAGATCCGGCTGCGACATTGTACGTTAGCCATGATATCCCCGACAGCGCTCAGTTGTTATTCGATTGGAGGTCATACGTCGCCAAAGCCAGGAGGGAATGCAGCAAGCGGATTGGCAGCCATGGCAGCCATGGTCGCAGAGTAGGACTCGTAATGGCATGAGCGATTGACGCGCCGACAGTTCATGCATCGCGGGCGATCTCCAGAGCATTTCGTCTTGCGCTGTCTACAGACACAATGTCAGTATCAGCGTCACTATTGACAGGTCATGTTGCGACTGCGCATATCTATTGAAACGCGGCGCATCGGAAAGGAATCGCGGAGCTCATACCGACAGCTGGTGCACGCCTGTCGAATGCGCCGGATGCCTCCGGACCCCGAAGACGGCGGCCCCTGGGGTCTGCTTGACTCTTGCCAGGCGGCAGAAGTTGTTGTGGTGGACATGGCTCTAGATAGGACACAAAGTCATGGGATGGGGTGGTTCACGGTCCGGGAGGAGGAAGTCGAGATAACGTCAAAAGTACGAATTGCGGGCTTGTTTGCGATTCATGGGGAGTGAAAAGACCGGACCTAGGAGTTGACCCATGGCCGAGAAGAGCGGGGTAACACCCCCTTCGTCCTGGGGCAAAAA
Source organism: Fusarium duplospermum (assembly GCA_003946985.1). Lineage (NCBI taxonomy): Eukaryota > Fungi > Ascomycota > Sordariomycetes > Hypocreales > Nectriaceae > Fusarium > Fusarium duplospermum. The sequence goes on along the minus strand of NKCI01000125.1, from coordinate 94,668 downwards.
GTGACGAGGGAAAGGGAAAACACAAAAGGTACTGTACGCTTGGTTTGCGGCCTGAGGAGCGAGTTGAGTTGATCCCCCCCCTAGGTTCGAAGCTACGACGCAAGAGGGTAGCTTGCGGGGGTGGGAATCCGGGGGCATGCGGGGATGGTACGGTCCATCTTTGCCTGTTTTAGCAAAGATGGGCTCACGAGCTTGCCTTGGGATACTACGTATGTTTGTAGTCTCCGGTCCGACTGGGAGCAGCTTAAAGTGAGTTGAAGAGCTCGGTGGTCGACCGAGACACTCAGCTCTTGTGTTCAGGCCGACGGGGGAGATTGGAGCTATCGACATGTTTGATTCAACTCATTACTCGATCTATCATGTCTGTTCATCACCATCTTTCACGAGCGTAAGCTCTAGCTAAACCCCGCCACCAATAACTCGGTTAACCGTTGCAAGGGGGACGCTTGTTCGCACCACCCACGTGCCGCAACTCGACCAAGCCTGATTCAACTCGATTTCGGGTCACCTCGTGGCGTCGGTAGTTCACTCGCTAACAGACGAGGGTGTTCCCCTACCTTGAAGTTTGAGTCTGTCGAAATGATTGGTCGCCTTTGAACGAGTGCTCCATAGCAGTGACGGAAATTCCGGGACTGGATTATCCTGGACGTCCTCATCCAAGCTCCAAAGCTCAGAGGCCTCCCCCCACCGCCCCTTCGAGCCCTTGACCAAGCTCCAAAGCTCAGATCTGGACCAAATCACCGCTCACTTGGCAAACAATCTTGAGAGTCATGAGGGGAGCACGAGAGAGGCAGTGACTCCTTGTCTCAACCCATTCTAGACCAAATATGGAATAGTCTACCGCCTGTGACCTTCGTCCCGATGCCGTCGGAGGTCGGACCGCCCAGTGCGGAGACTGTCCCGCAATATATCCCGGGAGCTCCCCGGCTCCTCCACACCAAGCAACAGCCCTGGCTGGCCTCACCAGCGACGATATTATTATTGATGATGATGGCATTTTCGTTGAAAAGAAGATCTCGGCCACAATAACGAATAAAATAAACATCAACCCATGACGACACTGAATCCCAATGCTGTAAAACACCGATCGACGACATTGCTCGGCTCACCACGTCCATCATGGCTTGCTGCTACATAGCTGCCTTCTGCATCGGCCAACTTGTCAACGCATGCCAGTTTCTTGACCTCGATAACTCGATTCGATACAATGAGGACAAGTCCGAGTTACAGTATCCGGAGAAGCCTACAGCAGCCGACAACCAAAAAGTCGAGAGCAACTCAATCGTTCTGTCGCTCTCGGGCATGACATGCTCCGCCTGCTCAACCTCCGTCGAGTCTTCTCTCAATAGCCTTCCCGATGTGGATAGGGCGCGGGTATCATTGGCTTTACAGCAAGCAACCGTCATCGGGAAGAGTCCAAATCTCGACCGAGAAGCGATCAAGAATACGGTGCTTGATCTTGGATACGGAGTGGAGATTGGACCTCGATCACCGAAAGAGATAATAGACGTTCTACGGTCCAAAGAAGAGATTAGTCGACTCAAGTCAGGTTTCTCTCAGCTCGCTCGATGCGCCACCGTTATCCAGCTCGTCAGCTTGCTCCTCTCAAAATTTGGACGAGAACGGCTACCTTCATTTATTCTATTCTTTATCCATCTTTTTTGTGCATCTCTCGTCTTATTTGCACAGCATCAATACATCGCATGGATACACATCGACGGCTGGAAATGGATACGTGGGGGGCAACCAAATATGAACACACTCATTTCTTCCTCCGTCTCTCTCGGAACAGCCTTCTCATTCCTTGACCTTCTGGTCAGAGGTCCTGTCAAAGCGACGCCATATTACAGTTCAGTTATTGGACTTGCTCTCGTGGTGGTTTCTGGGAGATATCTTGAAACCATGTCCCGTCGGTCAGCGGCCGAACACTTGATCAAGGTTTATCAGCCGCTCTTGGAGGATCAATATGTCAAGATGTACTCGACAGGACAGGTATGCTTTCCTTCGCACTGAGATTTGCATATCACTAACCGTTATTAGCTCGTCCCCCAGAGCTTCCTTCGACCCGGAGACGAAATCGTTATCGAATCCTTTTCCACCATTCCGTGCGATTGCTACATCACTCTTGGATCGTCTTCGATTAACCAAGCCATCGTAACCGGCGAGTCCATGCCGGTCAAGAAGAGCGTTGGTGATTTCCTTCTCGGTGGCACTCGAAATATGGGCGAACGGCTTATTTGCGTCGTTCACAAAGAACAGGGAAGCTCGTTCTACGCACAGCTGGTGCAGAGCGCTGTTGAAGCCTCTGGGGCCAAGTCAGAAGATTTCCAGTTTTTGGACGTAATGATGAATTACTTTGTCATCATCGTCATGTCTCTAGCTGTTTTGGTTCCTCTGAAAGACATCTACTGGTCTGCCAACTCGCTGAGTTACGGGTTCCTTCGCTTGGCCATCATGCGTTGCATGACAATCCTGACCTGCGCATGCCCATGTGCCTTGGGACTGGCGATACCTTCGGCAGTCGTAGCAGCGGCTAGTAAGTAATCTCGAAAGTCTCTCTGATAGAATATCAGGGAAGCTAACATCTCATCAGACGTCGCGAGTCAGAAGGGCATCGTTCTCACCAAAGGATTCCTCACCATCCAAAAACTCCGGGATACTCAAACCATCGTGTTCGACAAGACTGGGACCCTCACGAAGGCCACCTTGGATGTTTCAAGCTTCCAGACGTCAAATACATGGGCTCATCATACGACTGACTTTTGGGCCTACATTTGTGCCATTGAGGAGCATACCATGTCAACGCATCCCCTTGGACGAGCGATATTCTCCGCCGGAGTCGCGCATCTAGATAATCCTTGGGTCGAGGCCAAAATGGACCTCTCCACTGAAGGTGTAACGGTCGAGCCAGGCATGGGAATCTCTGGTGATGTATCGATAGCGAGTCAACCTTGGCAGCATGTCACCATTGGGAGTCTGCGGTACCTGCAATCCTGCGGAATACTTGATCTCCCAGAAACGCCGCAGGAGTCCGACCGTGGAGTGATAGCTGTTCACATCGGCATAGATTACACATATGCCGGAACTCTTTCGATCACAGTGAGTCTCGGGTTTCTTGGTCGATATTAGCTAACGATGAACAGGACGCTATAAGGGAGGACGCAAAAGCTACGATCGAACAGCTCAGTCACATGGGCTGTGAGACAAAACTGGTGCGTAACAAGTCGTAGAGGCGATGATCTTATCGCGATTGCTGACGACTGAACAGCTTACCGGAGATATTTCTCACTCCGCTCAGCGAGTTTCGCGGGAGCTTGAGATTCCTGTCCTGGCATCTGAAGCCAAACCCCAGGACAAACTGGACATGGTCAAGCGTCTCCAGGACCATGGAAGTATAGTTACCATGGCAAGTATCCACAACAGCTACCTCTACATCGACTTGTTTTCTAACCCTTTCTCAAGGTTGGAGATGGATTAAACGATGCCCCAAGCTTGTCTGCCGCTGACGTTGGCATTGCACTTTACCACGAAGCCGCAACGCCTACAGTAGGCGCATCCGTAGTGATTCTCAACTCGCGGCTGGATTCGATTCCCCTGCTCCTGAACATCGCCAAGCATACCGTTCAGCAGATTAGATACAACCTCGCTTGGGTTCTGGGCTACAACTGCCTGGCACTCAGCATGGCTGCTGGATTCATTAGTCCTTTTGGTGTTGTTTTAACTCCGTGAGTCGTTTCTCCCTCTCCATGTCTTGATGGAATTGGCTGATCTGGCTAGACCTCTTGCGGCGGCGTTGATGTCGGCGTCCTCGATCTTGATTACATTGAATGGGCTTTGGTTACGCAGCAGGTTGGCTGCTCTGGGTACCTAATGTTTATGATTGCTTTGTATTGAAGAACGACAGCAAGATGGGACTTATCATCCTTGACGAATAGCGTAGTCTCTCATCAACTCAAACATATCATTCTAGACTTCATTTCTCGCGTGTCCTCAAAGCTCCACGGCATTCTGCCCAGCTTGTCTCCTAGGGGTTTCTTAGTTCGCATAATTTAGCCCAGAGGTCTGATCTACGCCTATGAATATATCACCGCAATTCTTGTTGACAAATTCACCTCCAGTAACCCAATAGCTGGCTGATGGCAATCTTGTGTTTAAATGTATACGAATTCTCTCCTCTCAACAAAAGGGCTTCACAATAAAAGAGACAGATTACGTACAATTGTCGAAGGGTGTGCGTCGGTCCATTTGATACAAGGAATCAAAATAATCTGCCTTTGACTTCCTCTTCCTTTTCTATCACACTCATCATGCCAATTGTGGCGCCAATCAAGGCATTAATTGTGGTACAGAAGAGTCCTTGATTGATGCCATTAGGCTGCTTCGTCGATCACGTGTAGAGCGCTCATCTGAGCCCACGTGATTCCTCACGTGATGAGAGCATGACAAGTCGGAAGGTCTCGGTTAGGTAGCACAAACGGGGAATACAAACCATGTACCAAGTTAAAGAATAAACAAGTGATAAGAGACGCAACACTATTATTTCTCCCAAAGAAACACTAAACATAATACCTAGACATAGTGGTTATTTTAATAATAAAGACATTGTACGAGAAGCTAATTGTTTTCAGGCTGTATCTGATCATTCAAATTATCACTCTGTTATGAGTTTCCTACCCTATACTTTCTTTTTTTTCTTCCTTGACCCGCGGCGAACCTGAAACACCACGCTCACACGAACCAACCCCTCCATTTTCTTTCAATCAACGCTAACCGGGGCTGAGCACCTATTGTGGGCCTTTGTTATTTTTATCTCGGTCTTCGCCAAGCTTGTAAGATCCAGTAATAACCGCGTGGAGGTGCCCGCACGCGTTCCTCGTGCTGTTTCCTCAGTCTTTCATTTTTTGGTCTTTGTTTCGCTCATAAACCACAATGAAGCCACCCCAATCAAACGGAAATAAAGAAAAGAGAACTCGGACCAACGTGAAGCAATCCAAATTTGGCTGTTTCACCTGCAAGTAAGCACGTCATCCATGACCACGACTAGAAGCAGGCTAACAAGCTCGACATAGGAAACGGCGTGTCAAGTGCGATGAATCAAAACCGTCCTGTCTACGCTGCTTGTCATATAATCTCTCCTGCCTTGGATATCCGCGTGGGGCACCCCCTGGACCCTGGCTCGACACGTCTTCATCAGCCGTCATCCGTTCCCAGAACCGCTTTACACATCATCCGAATCATCCTTGGAATCGATATTCTCACCTTGCTTGCACCGTGTTTCGCCAAGGCCCTCGTCGGGCTAAGAGTGAGCTCGAGGTAGAATTATGGAGTCGCATTATACCTCAGCTGATCCATTCTATTCCATTTGTGCGAGTTGCCGCTGCTGCTTTTGGTGCCTCGTACGAGCAGCATGCACTTAGACCTAGTCGTACATGCTCAGGGTTGGAATCTGTTCAGCAGTACTGTCAAGCACTGCGACTAGTACAGCTTGAAGTTTCCAACCTTCAGCATGGGACTCTGGCCTGTGCAGTCGCCTGTCTTCTCATGGCTTTTACTGAGGTTCTACAACAGCGTAGCGACAAAGCCTACTTGCACCTTCTGGGGGCTTCTGCGTTGATGGCTGGTCAAGAGAATGGAAGCCCAGCGGCTGTTTCTCAAGACGAGGGAATGTTGACGCTATTTGAGAAGCTCGACCTTCATACTGCAACATACGTCCTCACTCGCTCCCCAAATCTACCGTCATTGTACCCAACGACACTAAGCTCGGTACCAATGTCGCCCGATAGGAAACTATACAGGATACTGCACGCTTGCTATCACTTCACATCAAGAGCACGGCAGTACAAGTACACTGGCTCGTCGCTCATCCCCTCCAATATGCTCATCGAGCAAGGGAGACACCTCGGGAATTTGCAACAGTGGTTGTCGTGTCATCAACTCGACCCTTTGCGTCCGCTCGTCGATGCCCGGAACGAACAGTTGATCATTCTTCGAGCTCAGTGTCTTGCCGGGTTAATATATTGCGCCAACATTCTTCAACCCTTTGAGACAGCCTATGACAAATATGACCTGGAGTTTAAGGAGATTATCAAGCTGGCAGAGGCACTTTTCGACATGAAACACGAGGTCATGAATTCCCCAGGATATTCTGGTGACCTGCCCAATTTCGCTCCTGAAATGGGGATTATTCAGCCGCTATTTCTGACGGCTTTGAAGTATAGGCATCCTTTCTGGCGGCGCAAAGCTCTTGAGCTACTCCAGAAAAGCGGGAGAGAAGGTCCATGGTGTGGTACCATCGAGGCCACGGTACTCAAGATCGTCATAGAAGCCGAAGAAGCAACACCTAGTGACCTGCAGTGTATGGATGAACAAGAGGAAGTTGTTGGTTATCAACCAAACGGAATACCTGAAAGTCAGAGAGTCCATCTATTTTGGATAGTGGGATATGTGGCTCGCCAGGAGGATAATAGGGTCGGAATGGGCGTCGGCCCAGGAACTCGTGCCAAGTTTGCAAAGGTCCAATTGTGTAAGTGCCTTGATCTGGATCGTCTTCTTAAGGACGAAAACAGAGGGCCTTGTACGGAGTTTTGGCAGGACAAGACAAACTGGAGTACCTGGCTAGAGACAGTTCAGTTGTGTGAATAGATGACGTCTTGGGCTGCTTGAACACACAGACGATGTTGTGACTAGAGACGCCTGGGCTCACACAGGAAGCTGACAGTCTTGGCAAACAATGGTCCACAATTCGCTTATCGACCAATCCCTGGAAGTAATTAAGCTGATGTGGGCCATCTCGGTCTTCTCAGGGGTAGTTAAATAAACCCTGCAAGCATGGAGAATGAGAAGAGGAAAAGAGAAAATATTTAAAGGCCATCTTCCAGGACAAGAAGCCGCATGGAAATCATTGCAACATTGAAACCTTATGATTTGAGACCCTAACAACTATGCTTTCAAAACACCTTGTTCCAACCCTTCTCACCGTCTTGGCCGGCTTGTGCCTGACAGACGCTCGCCAATGCCCACCTCTGGGCCCCGTCTTACCACCCCCAAAGCGACCTAGTCAGCACCCTGCCGTCAAAGGCGCCATTGAGGGTATTATCAAGTCTCTCGAAACGCAAACAGCAGGCTTCAAGTACTCCGCCGTCTCTGTTGGAGTTCAGTCTATTTACGAGGACACACCTTTCTTGGACTTTCACCACACTCCCTCCAATCCGGCTTCCAAGCGTGGGGCAAAAGAAGTTGATGCCAGCACGGTGTATCGCCTTGGAAGTGTTTCAAAGCTGTTTACAGTGTTGGCTGTGTTGAAACTGGCCGAGGATGGCGTACTGAGTATGGATGACCCTGTTGGACGTTGGATCCCAGAGCTTTCAGGACGTGACAGCGATCCTGAGTCTGACGATGAGCTTGATCGCATTGAGTGGCAGGATGTTACCGTGGAGGATGTTGCAGCACATCTTTCTGGTATTGGCGGAGATAGTAGGTTGCCTCTTTGTCATCACCGTCCTTGAATGATCTAACAGAAAGCAGTGAGTAGTGATCTGGCCGGCTTTGATGCCGACTGGGAGGCTCTTGGTCTTCCAAAGGCCTCTCCTGAGACAAAGATCCGGGCATGCTCAGGCAGTGGGGGACTTCGCCCATGCACCCGCGAAGGTATGGCTACCACTCTCTCGATACCTGTTAAGAACCCTGACTAACATATGAAGACTTGCTGGAGGCATTTCGGCATAGGCGCCCGCCAGTATATCCTCCGGGCCAGGCTCCCGTTTATTCCAATGCCGGTACGAGCATTGTTGGTCTCGTTGTGGAAGCTGCCTCGAACAAGACATTCGAGAAAACTCTCCGCGATTTGGTCCTGGAACCTTTGGCTCTGCAACACACTAGTGTCGGGACTGTGCCTGAAAATCCTGACCAAATGTTTATTCCCGCTGGAAGCACTGACTGGGATATGGACTTGGGGATCTTTGCACCGTAAGTGGTCTTTTGTCTATCCTGACTCTGGCTCGCTAACACAGTGATAGTGCCGGAGGTATGAACTCCAACACCAAAGATTTGCTCTCTTTTATGACTGGCATCCTGAAAAACTCGGCCCTTTCTCCATCTTCAACTCGCCGCTGGCTTAAACCTGCCTCTTTTCTTTCAGCTTGGAGCGGTGCTGTTGGTGCCCCATGGGAGATCTACCGCGTCGACAACCTCACAAGCGACGGTCGGATCTTTGATCTATACACCAAAGGAGGATCTTTGGCCAGCTATAGTTCTATGCTGGCGCTTGTTCCGGACTTGGGCTTTGTGATTTCGGTTCTCGCTGCTGGACCTGAAGTCATTGGACTTTGGCCATCGTTGGCTAGTCTCAAGGCGATGGAGGCCTTGATCCCTGCTTTGGACCTTGCAGCCAAAGATGAAGCCAATAAGAGATTCGCGGGAACATATACAGACAAGGACAGTGGCTCACGACTCACGTTGTCTTTGGATGATGGCCCAGGTCTGGTGCTCAGCGACTGGGTTGTCCGAGACTTTGAGGTGTTGCCAAACCTTGGTCGCTACAATCCTGCAACCATGAATGCTACCACTGGGTCCAGCTTGAAGAGCATTAGGATGTTCCCGACGGGCATTGAAAACGAACGTCGGACGGCATGGAGGGCTACCTTTCCCGCCTTCACAGACGAGGAGGCAAAGGTGATTGACGGCAGCACATTTATACGGGATGCTTCGTGCGTCACATGGCGTATGGTGGATAGGTTGATATACAACGACCTTTCGATGGATCATTTCGAGTTTCAGTTTGGAGATGATGGGGAGACTGCGACGAGTGTCAAGTGCAAGGGTTTTGATGTCGAACTGACGAGGGACTCGGAGGACTCTCAAGATGATGAGATGTAAACAAGGTAACTTTTCCTCTATAAGCTTTCTAGGTAGATAGGCACAATGTGGGGTTGTGCATAGATTGTTGTATGCTACTGGCTAGAATGATGCACCTGTAGCGAAGAGCTGAGCCTGATGTCAAACGTTGGCCATGCGGTGGCACTGAGAACCTCTCTGGCATTGCCCCTCGTATTTTGTAAAAGACCTGGCCATGGATGCTCTGGCTACCTTGCCAATTTGATTCCTGACAGAACGGATAGATGAGCCCCGTCTGTCGGATTCTTTTCTTGAGAAGTGCCCGGCCCTTCGGTCCTCGATACAAAATTGGCGAAGCATCTTCAGCTGGACCAAGCTGGCCTGATGCTCAACAAACAGGTTCAGTCGGTGTGGCTCAGTTGGTTAGAGCGTTGGTCTCATAGCATGACTTGACCCAAGGTCAGGGACATCCAAAGGTCGAGAGTTCGAGCCTCTCCACCGACAGTTCTTTTTGCTTTTTGAGGGTAATCATTTTGCCACCAGAGCAAGCAAGTAAAGTATTACAGGGCAGTAAGGAGAATTTTTGGGATCATTCATTCCCTATTTTAAAGGCATATCCAGGGGTTTCACCAATGTAGAGGCTTCCATAGTCTTGTTAGAGAAGGCTTGACAGAGAGAGGTAGCAAGTTAGTAGCATTGAGCATGTCACTAAGAAGCCTTGACAATACAACTGTCTCCCAACTAGGCCTAGCACACATGAGTCTCCCCAAGAGAAGTGGCTATGTATTGCAAGCGAGGAAAGTGGTGATTCATTGAAACGCGACGTCACAACCCCGGCCGAGCCGCTTACTAAAAACCAAACGGGCAGCGTGCATTAAAATCCCCTCGAAAGAACAGTTTCCACGATTCTGCAAGGGTTCTCAAGGTTGTTCGGCGGGTCAGGGTTGTATCGCCGAGAACATGGCGTGGTCTTGTGGTCTTTACTCATGCTGTGCTTCTGTTTCTTCAAGGAAACAATTCTCGCCTCTCGTGGAGCCATTCATCATCTAGCCAATAGAAGTTTGCATCGTGACAAGCAAATTCTCGTCGGTCCGGCCAAGTAAAGCGGAGACCCCGCATATATCCCTGTCGAGACGATGATCTTGGACAAACACAGCCCTTTGCTAAAGGGTAAATAATTCGCTCCTGCGAGTAAACCCCAGGCTTCGGGTCTTTTCTCGGTCATAAGATTTCCTGGGGGTGGCTGGTCCCTTGTGACAATCGCGGGGAACAAGGCCACCAAGCTCACGATTGTTCAACGGTTGCAGCTGTGTTGCGTGAAAACCGTTGGCTAAACAAGATTCTGTGTGGGCCTTGAGCACACTATCCATCCTTGTTCTTTACTTATCGGTCCGGGGTAAGACCGTCCGTAGATTAAAGGCGGAGACTCCGCACTTGAGGGTCTAATATCGTGATGTCGTCAATGACCATGCTACCACAATTCGGCTTCACATGGAAAGACACTGAAGTATATAAGTAGAAGAGGTTATTCGGAGTTGTCTTACTTGTCAGCACATCTTCATCACTTTGCAACGCTTCGAGGATGCATCTCAAGAACCTCATCGTCTCAGCAACAGCCTTTGCCGGCGCTTGCTTTGCTCAGAGCAAGGCAGGTGTTGAAGACCTCGACAAGGCCGGCAACGATCTCTTTGAAAAGGACCTCTCCAAGTGTCCCGGTTATAAGGCTGTCAAGCATTGGCAGACAAAGGATGGCTTCTATGCCGACCTTGCCCTTGCTGGGCCGGCTTGCAACGTTTTCGGGACTGACCTCCCCAAGCTGAAGCTTGAGGTCGAGTACCAAACCAGCGAGCGACTGCATGTCAAGATCTTGGATACAAACAACACCGTGTACCAAGTTCCAGACAGCGTGTTCCCCCGTCCTGGCTATGGACAGTGGTGTTCTCCCAAGAACTCCAAGCTCAAGTTCGCCTTTAAAGCTGATCCCTTCTCCTTCACGGTATCTCGGACCGACACTGGAGAAGTTCTCTTTGATACTAGCGGCAACAAGTTGGTCTTCGAGAACCAATACGTCTATCTCAAGACGAACCTTCCCCCAAGCCCTCATCTGTATGGCTTGGGTGAACATAGCGACCCGTTCATGCTGAACACGACCAACTACACCAGGACCATCTACACCCGAGATTCTTATGGAGTTCCTCAAGGCGAGAACCTTTACGGTGCTCACCCGATCTACTTTGATCACAGAGACAAAGGCACTCATGGCGTCTTTCTCCTCAACTCCAACGGCATGGATATCTATATCGACAAGAAGGCTGGAAAGCAGTACCTTGAGTACAACATCATCGGCGGTGTCCTCGACTTTTACTTCATTGCTGGTCCTTCTCCTCGTGATGTCGCAAGACAATACGCTGAGATCACTCAACTCCCGCTCATGACACCCTATTGGGGACTTGGATTCCACCAATGTCGATACGGCTATAGAGATGTCTACGAAGTTGCTGCTGTTGTTGCCAACTATTCCTCACAAAACATTCCTCTCGAAACAATGTGGACTGATATCGACTATATGGACCGTCGACGTATCTTCACCATTGACCCTGAGAGATTCCCCGCCAATCTGTACAAGGATCTTGTCGACACAATCCACGCAAGAGATCAGCACTACATCGTCATGGTTGATCCTGCCGTCTACTACAAGGAGTCCAACCCAGCACTCGATGCAGGCCTTGAGTATGATACCTTTATGAAGGAGCCCAATGGCTCTGACTACAAGGGTGTTGTTTGGGCTGGTCCAAGTTACTTCCCTGATTGGTTCCACCCTGACTCTCAGAAGTATTGGACTGAGCAGTTTGCCGAGTTCTTTGACGGAACCAATGGCCCTGATATTGATGCTCTGTGGATCGACATGAACGAACCTGCAAACTTTTACAACAGACCCTATCCTGGCAACAACACGACTCCTGAGAAGTTTGCCGAGGTTGATGGCGATCCTCCTAAGCCCCCTCCTGTTCGAGATGGCCCTGATGCGCCCATCCCCGGATTCCCCGACAGTCTCCAGCCCAACTTTGCTTCTGGCAGCAACAAGAGAGAAGTTGCCGCTGTCGAGCATACCAGCCTCCGTCCTCGTACCAACCGTAAGCGTGGCGCCAGCTCCTGGAGCTCCTCCAAGAGCCAATGGGGCCAGAACCGTCGCGGTCGTCCAGGTTCCAAGTGGCAGCACGGCAAGCGAACAGGTTCAGGCTGTGGACCCGACGAGTGCAAGGGTCTTCCCAACCGTCAGCTCATCAGGCCGCCATACATGATCCAGAACGGTGCCGGACCTACTCTTGCCGATAGCACGACTGATACGGATCTCGTTCAGAGTGGTGGTTACGTTCAGTACGATACTCACAACCTCTATGGAGCCATGATGTCGACTCATTCGCATAATGCTATGCGGGCTAGACGTCCTGATAAGCGTGCTCTTGTTATTACGCGAAGCACCTTTGCTGGCTCTGGCAAGGACGTGTCGCATTGGCTTGGAGGTGAGACAATTCTTTATCGATTCTATCAAACAGATCTAACAATTGATTTACAGACAACATTTCTGGCTGGCTCTGGTACCGTCATTCCATCAGCCAGATCCTCCAGTTCGCCTCTCTCTACCAAGTCCCCGTCGTTGGACCCGATGTCTGCGGTTTTGGTGGCAACGTCACTGAAACTCTCTGTGCTCGGTAAGCACCACCTACTCGGTTTAAAAAGGTAATTTCTAACATATTTCTCAACAGATGGGCCGCCCTTGGTTCCTTTTATACCTTCTTCCGCAACCACAACGAGATTTCGGCCAACTCGCAAGAGTTTTACCGTTGGCCCAAGGTGGCAGAAGCTGCTCGCAAGGGAATCGCCATTCGATATCAGCTTCGTAAGTAGTCAACCCTATGTCAACCTGAACCTTGCTAACAGAAATGAAGTTGACTACATCTACACTGCCATCTACAAGCAGAACCAGACTGGAACTCCTACTCTGAACCCTCTGTTCTTCAACTACCCCAACGACCCCAACACGTATCCCATCGACCTGCAGTTCTTCTACGGTGATGGCATCCTCGTCAGCCCCGTCACTGAGGAGAACAGCACCAGTGTCAACTTCTACCTCCCTGATGACATCTTTTACGAATGGGGCACCGGAAAGCCCGTTCGTGGACGCGGTGAATACGTCGATGCCGAGGTTGATGTGACTGATATCACTATTCACTACAAGGGCGGCATCATCTATCCCCAGCGAGTAGAGAGCGCCAACACCACCACCGCCCTCCGCAAGAAGGGTTTCAACATCGTCATCGCCCCCGGCCTCGATGGATCAGCCAAGGGATCTTTGTACCTCGACGACGGCGAGTCACTCATCCAGGACGCAGTTTCCGAGATTGACTTCAAGTACGCCAAGGGCAAGTTCAGCATGACTGGTTCGTTTAGCTACGATGTCGGCGTGAATATCGAGACCATCACTATTCTTGGAGTCAACCGCAAGCCGTATGGAGGTGATGCGGATTATGACAGCAAGAATAAGAAGCTGGTCTTGCATGTGGATGTGCCTCTGACAGGCAAGTATGAGAAACGAATTTTGTAAATAGGGTACAATTTGTACATTTTATCAAATAAACATTGCTGTTATACTACGTTCTACCTTACCTAGCAACATCTGTAGCAGCAATGTAGCCAAAGGTCATTCCAGGCCCAAGGGTACCCCCAGATCCAGGATATCTGCTCCCAAACACACTTGCCGTGGTGTTGCCCGTAGCGTATAGGCCTTTGATAGGCTGACCTTGCTTGTTAAGGACCCTAGCGCGCTCGTCAGTCACGAGGCCGCCCTTGGTGCCAATGTCACCTGGGTATATCTTGACTGCATAGAATGGCCCCCTCTCGATGGTTCCCAGGTTAGGATTTGGTCCATGGTTTGGGTCACTAAACATTTTGTTGTAGGGATTGAGTCCCCGTTGAAAATCTTGATCGACGCCATCTAGAGCAAACTTGTTGAATCGGCCAACTGTTTCCTGCAGCTGGTGTTCGTCTACGCCGATCTGTTTGGCTAGACCATTGAGATTTGAATCCTTGTATAGAAATCCTGACGTGATGGAAGACTTGGGCGTGAGACCTGGAAGTAGTCGACCCAGCATATACTTTCTGCGGTGACGCGAGTCAAGAATTACCCAAGAATGAATAGCTGGTGTTTCGCCATTCCTTGCAAGCATATTACTGCCAGCATCGCAATAGCACTCAGACTCGTTGAAATAGCGACGTCCAGACTGATCGACAATGATGGAGTGAGGAAATGAGCGGGAGTAGATGTCCAAAATGGGCTTGCCGTTGTCCATGAGGCATGGCATCCACCAAGCGTGCTTCATAAGAGCTATGTCTGCCCCAACATCCACGGCAGCCCTGATGGCACCTCCTTTGTCTTCGGGTGCTGTCGAACTCCATTCAGTCTGGGTGGGCTTCTGCAGATATCGTTCTCGCATCTCTGGATTCCTAGCGAATCCACCAGCGGCAAGAATTACACCCCTCTTAGCTTGGACTCTGAGAGCTTTCCCATCACGTTCGATAAGGGCACCAACCACATCACCAGCAGGAGACGTAAGGAGCTGGTTCAGTCCGGCATCAGTCCAGAGCTTCGTCCCAAGAGACAGGTTGACGTGCAAGAGTCGAGCGACCAGCGCAACTCCGGTGGCGACGAGTTTCTTTCCACGGATCATCGTCCATATTGGCCCTAGCACAGCCAACTGAACAGTCTTGAGGAAGTCTCCAATAGAGGCTCCAAACCGTACTATAGATCGCGCCTCCACGGATGTCACGACGGGCCGCCAGTCGATGGGCATGCGCAACTTGCTCTGCCATTTGTCACTCAGCGTTCTTAGGTCGAATGGGGCTGGTGATATGCTTCTACTTGTGAGGCTTGCCCCAGGCTCTAGGGCATGGTAGTCGGGGTATGGAAGATCTAGATTCCATTCGAAACCCTGATCATGAAGGAACTGGGCCATCTTGGGGCTGAACTCGATGTATGCGGCTCTTCGAGCTGGTGTGCTGGCTGGTGCTCCTTCTTTGACAATAGCGTTGATATAGGTCGCTGCGTCTCGGGGCGAGTCGGAAACTCCCTGTTGGGCTTGAAGATGATTGCAAGGAACCCATACACCACCACCAGAGTAGGCTGTCGTTCCTCCGATCTTGTCGGTCTTTTCTATAACAAGCGTCTTCATCTGAAGAGAGCGACTCCTGGCAGCCGCTGTCAGTCCTGCAGCTCCAGATCCCACAACCAAAACATCCGTAACATGGTCAAATGAACCCGCCTTCGCATCGGTAATGATAGAGGCGCACCGATGTTGGTAGAGGTGCTGGCTTTTAAATGGTTGAAGGCTTGGGGTTGTATGTTTTGATACTCTTGTGATTAACAAGGACGCCGACCGCATAGCATGAATGGACGAAAAGTGAGCAGTCATGTTGCTGCTTGTTGATTATATCCACCTAAGACAAGGCTTGCACACTTGAGATATAAGTACCCCACATCAAGAACGAGGTTCATAGATAAACATCTCGTACTTCGTTTACTGACGCCCCAAGCGCGTACCTAGCCTACTTTCCGGAGTTAGGAGTCTCGGGTTCCCGTGTTACCTAAGTCCACATAACACGAGAATATTCAATAGGACAGAAAAGTCAAGAGTCCATTTTGTGTAACGAGGCAGAGTCTTGGGGCGTACGTGGTGTCTTGATGCCCTGGCATCTGCTCATACAGCATGGCCCCTGCCTCTGTACCTACACCGGACTAAAAGATACACGTCAATTTAAGTGTAAAGAGACTCTCCTCCCCAAGTTCAACTACCTCATTCTAGAAACAAGTAGATCAAAGATCTCTTTGAGGAACTTAATGTTTGTTCTTATCGATGTCTATATAGAAGCCGTTTACGGTAACAGGGAAAAGAGTTTCACCATGTACGATATCAGATCTCGGCAACCCCGGTGGGTGTTTTCATGTCATATCCGAGGCCAAACTTCACTTGACGTTGATACGGAATCCGAGTGAGCTTTTGTGTGGGACAAGACATGTACTCGGCTGGGAGAGTCACCGTCCGTGTGACATCCATAGCGATGTCGGTTGATTGCAGTATTCAACTACGGCAGAGGTGGGTATTTTTTGTGCTGAGAAACTTTACCTACATAGGTAGTGTACTGTACTTCTATCAGTTGCTCATGTGTGCTATATGCCTTGCTGGTCCTCTCGTAAGGGGTGAATGAAGTTCCCTGAACAGGCCCGAGATGGAGCAAGGATGCCCTGGCTTTACTGTAGTAGTCTTGGCAAGATTAACTTCTGACCACATAATGGTTTTTGGGACGTCCGCCAACTTGGTTCGTTCATCGTATCGCCTTCGGACAGAGGCTTCTACCCGTCCCGAAATCTCGTGCCTTAACTCTTTCCCTAAGTCCGCTAGAAATCTCGGACATAAGCTTCTTTACATCCCGCCTTGTGTTTCTCCGGACCTGAAGTCTTTCTAGAAGTCCAGTGTGAAGTTATCCATGATATATTTAATAACTTGCCTCTCATAATAACCCACGGCACGACAAGAAATTACAGCTTTCAACCATCAGCACGACGCATACGTTTATTATAATCTTTGCCCTATACTCTCTCCCAAATAAGATCCCAATGGCCTCATTCTCTAGTAAAGTTGTCGCTATCACCGGTGTATGCCATCAGCGTCGACATACAGCCCAAGACTGACGAGATCACAGGAGCTGTATCCGGGATAGGATTTGAGATTGCCAAAATTCTCATCACCAAGGGTGCCATACTGTCCATCTCTGACATCCAAGACGCTGCTCTACAGTCTGCGGCTTCGCAACTCAAGGAGCTGGGAGGTCCAGGCGCAAAAGTGCTGGTCCTACGCGTTGACGTCACCAAGAGAGCAGAGGTTGATGCCTGGATTCAGAAGACCATTGCTGAGTTTGGTGGTCTGCACTGCGCGGCGAATTTTGCTGGTGTTGTGGATGACCAGATGGGTGCCCAAAACATGTCTCAGCAGGACGACGATAAAGACTAAGACTTTGTCATGAACGTCAATCTTCTCGGGGTTTGGAACAGCATGCGAGCGGAGCTGAGCCATATGAAGTCTGGGGCTTCAATTATAAATGCTTCGAGTGCCGCTGGACTCATTGGCTTTGCAGGTGGTGCTGCTTATACGGCTAGCAAGCACGGCGTGGCCGGGCTCACAAGAAGCGCTTGCAAAGAGTTCGGATCCATAAACATCAGAGTCAATGCTGTTGCGCCGTGAGTACAGTGCTCGCTGTACTTGAACGACTATTGAGTTAACCATATTGTAGGGGCTACATTATTACGCCAATGTCTAACAGAGCCGCCAAGTCCATGGGCCTTGCTCCCAATGATATGAGCCCGGTCAAGGCCAGCGCCTTAGGTCGACCAGGGCAGCCCGAGGAGGTTGCCAAGTTGGCTGTTTTCCTACTTAGTAATGAGGCTTCGTACATCACTGGTACCGTGATCCCGATCGATGGGGGTTTGATTTGTTAAAGACTGTAGCTCCTTGGTCGAGTTTGTTTAGTATGCTGGATAGGTCAAGTGCGTAGTAGCATATGTTATAACCTGATTCTATAGAAAATACATAGCTTGTAGAGCTTGTAGACTTTTATGCACTTCCTCAAAGGCATAAATCATAGCCTCTCACGGCGGGAAGAAAACACTACGCCCCGATTATAAAAAGTTTATATAGACACTCTCTCGCTCTTTTCACTAATAAGAGTCATAAGGGAATTTAATTAGCTAATAGAAATATATATTATTTCAAGAAAAGATCCTTAAACACTCCTACTTGTAACAATCTCTTTAAGAAGATATTATATTACTATATAATATTTTCTCATATGATACAGTACCTCTATTCATTTTAAACCCACATATTAATAACATCAGAATATATAATATTAACTCTGATTTATTTATCCAAATGTGCGGTCTCAATATGCATCCATGTGTCTGCATGTTCAAGTCCGCTACCTTTGCCACAGACCTCGGTCAAATTACTTGGTCGTATCCCCAAATACTCCGACTCGCACAATCCACCGAACCGCTCGGTCAAATTCATGTGGGGCTCGTCCGGCTCTGTGCGTACCGTACAGCTGGTACGAGCTCCAGCCCGCCATCCAGACCTTGATCAGCTCATGGACCTTGCCTGAAGAATCCTAGCGGCTGAATCGGTCTCATCCCGACAGTGTGAGTGCCCCATGGGGAAAATCCGGAGTGCAGAAAATCGAACGGTGGACAGTTCCGTGGTCATGTGGCTATTGTCTGGTGCAGGAGGCGGAAGGTCGTCCGTTATCTCTGCCTTTACCCGCGTTGGATTGGTTAGCTCTTTGTTTGTGAGTGCTCTCTCGTCTACACTTGCGCAAGGGTTCATGGTTGGAGTCAAGGCGGGGACTTATAAATATTGATCCCCTTCTCCAACCTCCAACATCCCATCCGTGATTCACCAATCTGTCGGCTCACACTGTCTTCCACAACACATATTTTCCTCCTCATTAACCTTTCAACTTGCAAACAGTTGCAACATGGCGCCTGCCATTGAACATGATGAGTTGCGGCTGTACTCGCTCTGCACCAACAAGTCATGGTGGCATGTGCCACACTTGATCAAACTCAACCTGCTCCTCATGATTCCGTTCCTCACCAGTTATGTAGGAGGATTTGACGGCAGCAACCTCAATGGACTTCAAACCCTCGAAAATTGGCAAGAATGTCAGTTTTCAGTCTGCCCGTGTTGTAATCCGAATCACTGAGGGCTAACCACGGTTGGATTTACAGACTTCAACCACCCTCGCGGGTCCATGCTCGGCCTCATGGTCAACATGCAGGTCATCGGTGGCGTCATTTCTTTGCCCATTGCTCCCTGGATGGCCGACAAGTACGGACGAAGACATCCCATTTTTCTCGGCTCCATTATCATTATCGTCGGCGCAGTGGTTCAGGGGTGTGCTTCTAAGCTCGGGATGTTCATCGGCGGTCGCTTTTGCATCGGCCTCGGCTCAGGCTTTGTTTCAACCGCTGCCCTTCCGCTCCTCGGAGAGCTAGCGTATCCCTCGCATCGATCCATCATGACCTCCCTCTACAATACTACTTGGGTAAGCAAGCCGCCACGCGATCAAAGTTCCTTGATTTAACCATGATGTAGTACGTTGGGGCCATCGTTGCGGCTTGGTCCACCTATGGCACCTTCAAGTTATCAAGTGACTAGAGCTAGAGGATCCCCTCGCTTCTGCAAGCTGCTGTATCTATCATCCAGCTGCTGTTGGTGTATATCGTGCCCGAGAGTCCCAGGTGGCTCATTGCTAATGACCGGACGCCGGAAGCCACCAAGATTCTGTGCAAATACCACAGCGGGACCGAGGAGCCGACTGAACTGGTACTACTCCAGGTCGCCCAGATCACTGCCGCCATCGAGTTTGAGCGCTCAAGCGAATCAGTCTCTTACCTCCGATTCTTCCGAACCAGTAGGTCACATGTCATCATTCATATTCAAGCCTAGGAGACCATACTGACCCTATTCTTCACTTTCAGAGGGAAACCGTCATCGGCTGTTCGTCCTTGCTAGCTTTGGCTTCATCATCTAGTGGTGCGGCAACCAACTCATCTCATCATATATCGCTCTCGTTCTCACCGATATCGGCATCACCGACCCCGAAACTCAGAACCTCATCAATGGCGGTCTACAGCTCTTCAACTATGCCGTCGCTTGTGGCTCAGCTCTTCTCGTCGAGCGCCTGGGCAGACGGTTCCTGCTGCTTACTTCTACTATCGGCATGTTATTCGCCTTCATTATTTGGACCATCCTTGCAGCACGCAACCAACAGACACAGGGAGGAAACAAGGGCCTTGGCATCGGAGTAGTGGTCATGGTTTTCGTCTTCTACGCTTTTTACAACTTCGCCATGAAACCTTTGCCTATCGCCTATTTGCTCGAGGTGCTGCCATATCCACTCCGTGCCAAAGGTCTCACCATCTTCAACTTGGCGCAGTTTTGCAGTGGAATTTTCAATGGCTTTGCTAATCCAGTAGCACTGGAAGCCCTTCGCTGGAAGTACTACATTGTCTTTGTTTGTGCCCTGGTGTTGTGGCTCGCTGTCATTTACTTCACCTATCCCGAGACCCGAGGTCTGTCGCTTGAGGAGGTCAGTCAAGTTTTCGACGGTAAACAGGTGCTTGAGAGGGCATATGATATGAAGGGTGAGGGACTCACTGAGACCGTGGAGAAAACTATGGATCGCAAGCAGTAAGGATGCAGTGTTAAGATAGTCCTTTAGCTTTGTCTATTCAACGGATTTATCTGCATTTAGGCGTCCAGGTGTAAAGTTTTGGGTTTCTGGGCCGTCTCATATTTGTATCCGTATTTCTTGTCATTCTGGTTGATGACCTCCCAGACTCTGGTAAGAGACGTCCAGGTGAGATGGTAGGAGTTGTTACACCGCAAATACATAGCACTCTAGAGGTTCGAGGTTTTGAAAGACCCTTCCTTAAAACTTTCCTCACAAACATATTCAAGGCCTATTCTTTTCATGATCTCGGTACTTGCATGAATACTAGGTTTTGAGGCAATGTCGAAGCAAGACCAAGGCATATTTACGATGCACTTCCGTATTGATAAAATGATTTAGCTAAAACTCTCTAACTTAATCTCTGAAGCCTACACTCCCGTCCAGTACAGACTCTTCTCTAGTTCAAAGTCACTGTCCAGAACCTCATCCCTTGGGTCCGCGCTTCGCGAGACGATAGCTGTGAACACTCCACTCTCGGCATGCCACTTCTCCTCCTCCTCATCCCAATGTGACAAAGCATACTTATTTAAGCGAACCTCGGCAGTGGCCGTCTTGCCCTTTTCCACCCATACCTTGGCAAATCCCTTGAGCTCCTTGCGTGGCCGCAGGGCGGCACACTCCACGTCAGAGATGTACACCTGCACAATCTCATGACCATCTCTGTCACCTGTGTTGGTGACATCAACTGATACCACAAAGGTTCCATCCCCTTGATCTCCCGACTCAATTCTGACCGGGACCTGCAGGTTAGAGTACTCAAAGCTCGTGTATGATAGCCCGTAGCCAAAGTAGAAAAGCGGATCGTTCTGGAGCTTCTCGTAGTGCCTATATCCGACGAATACGCCCTCACCGTAGTACATCTCTCGAAGTCCCTTGCCGTAGCTAAGAAATGCCGGTGTGTCCTCTAAACGGCGGGGGAATGTGACGGATAGACGGCCACTGGGGTTATAGAGACCAAAGAGCACATCGGCGATGCCGTTTCCTGTCTCCTGGCCGCCAAACCAAGCATGGATTGTCTATCCTTCCCAGCTCCTCCTTTATCGCGACGCTTTCAATGGAGTACCAGAACACAAACTCTAGTTCGGTGTAGTCAATGCCAAATGTGATCTTGGCGCCCTTGCCCACCGCTTCCAAGCTTCGGGATATCTTGCGTTCGATGAACCGGGCCTTGTTGACGATCTCCAGAACAAGCTCCTTCGAGTCGACATCGAGGAAGATACGGACGAAACGATGTTCGTCCTTGTAGTAGCACAGCCCGGTTCTGAGACCGCGGCCACCGGTAGCCAGCTGGTCGAGGGGCCCCAATGTCACCGAAGCCGAGCCATCCAGATGTCTTTGGCGTTTTCCGATAAACGTCACCGAAGCCTCTGGATTTGCAAGGTCTGCCTTGCTTGATGTCAAGATGAAGTTGCTCCCATCACATTCGTAATTCTCGACGATGGGATCGCGGATATGGACGAGAGCGACATCCAGACAGTCAGGGCTTCGTCTAACAGGCCATTGAAAAGACAGGTCCCGCTTGATAGGAAGTGGGACATCCAGCTCAACTTTGTCAATGACTGGATATTCGCCTTCAGGCCAGGTGGCTGCTGTAAGGACAGATTCGCGTCCCATGATGAAACGACCATTGCTCTTCCTCACACCCAGGCACACAAAGTACCATTGCCCGGAGGGGTGTTGAAAAAGGTCTCCATGGCCTGTATACCGAATATACCCTTCTTGATCCGCCTTGTTGAGGACCGGGTTGGCCGGGTTCGGCTCATAAGGTCCCCAAATATCTCGCGATCTGGCTATTATAGTATGATGGTCGGCAAAGCAGCCACCCTCGGCCATGAGAAGGTAATACCATCCATCCTTCTTATACATATGAGGACCTTTGGGATACACCTTGGTGATACCCTCCCAAAGCAACTTCTCCTCGGAGAGTTTCTTGCCCGTTTTGAGGTCAATCTCAAACTGGCGAATCATGGTCTCTGGCGGCGGACCAGACGCCCCAATTAGATAGACCCGGCCATCATCATCCCAGAACAGGCTGGTATCGATACCATTGAAATCATAGAATACGGGGTCGCTCCATTCATCGGCCCAAATGTCAGTCGTAGATAGTATGAAGCTTTGATGTCCGCTCTCAGTCGACGCCTGAGATCGTGAGTGTATAACATTGGTGCACACGATATAAAAGGTTCCTTGGTGGTATCGAATCGTAGGAGCGTAGAGACCACCTTCGGCACAGACACTCTCATCTGGATCCTCGGGGCCGACAATCTTGGTCACAGACTGTTTAAGACTCAACTGCCCAGGCCTATTCAATGCATTGCCTTGTCACACTTGTTAGTAGGAAAGGTCTGCAGAACAAAGACTTCAAGGTCTGAACTCAGAGAACATACCAATACGTTCCCACTCTCTCAAGTCTCTTGAGACATATACTGGCAAATCGGGGAAAATATGGAAGCTGGAGTTGACAAGAAAATAGGTGCCATCCACGTAAACAATAGAAGGATCGGGGGCAAACCCGGAAATAACAGGGTTGACACGAACTCGCTCCATGGCAAAGGGTTGGACTGATTTTCTCAAGTAGGTAGATAACACGACGGGGGATAAACAGAGCTAAGTGCGAATTCACAGACGCCTAACATTAGAGCAAGTCTATCCCTATTATACCAGCACCCCTCTCTGCCATACCCAGCGCGGTGATATCCTATATCGGCATTACAACAATGTCCCACTTGCTCACCCCAAGAGAATCGCCGACGACGGATCCACAGTTGCCCCGAGGGCTTCGGAATAGACATCCATGTCCATCCCGCACTTCCCAGAATCATGATATTGTAGCGCGGTCGTAGTTCCAGGTGGGGCATTGTGGCAGAACCCTCTCGGAGAAATAGACCTTGGACCACTTATCTAGGTATGTAATAAGTTGGCAAAAACCTCAGCGGTGGCCGCGACATAGGGTCGGGTCAATCAATTTCTTTCAGGATAAGGTACTTTGATCAGCAATATATCCCACCTGGGCAGTAAGTACTCAAGGGATTATGTCATAAGATAGTCCTACTAACGCATTACCTTGCTCAAGCAACAATAGTAAGGCAGGTCATTAAGTGGGGGTTTTTGCTAACTCACGGGTTCACTAATACACCTTAATGATAAACGACATGCATAAATACCTACCCGTAGCCTGAGATTAAAGACTCTTGCAATGCATTAAGATCAGCAAATTTAAAAGAAGTCTTCCGTCTTATCAGCTATCTACTTGAGACTCTCACTAACAGAGAAACGTGAACCTCAGTGCTACCATCCCAGGGACTCCTACTCCCAGGGATCCACAACCAACTTTTCGCTGCTGACTCCCTTGATCAGAATGTCCAAAGCATTGTCCAACCCGCCCAGTCCACCAGCAATCTTCCTCGGGGGAACAGCAATCAGACTGTCCTTTGCAAGAGCTTGTGGGAAGTAGGTAGCAAAGGTCCACTTGAGCAATTCTGCATGCTCTTCCTTAGCCAGAAGCAGAGACCAGCCCTCAAAGACGCGTGAGACACCATCGGGGAGGGTCTCGGGGGCAAATGGGGGTTGAAGGGCGTAAACGTTGCCCCCTCCCTGTGCTGCGACAACGTCCGCCAGGAGCTTGACAGTCTGTGCAGTCGAGATAGTATCGACTATGACGTCGTAAGGGCCGGCGGCGATGAGGGCTTTGACGGTGGTCTCAGAGTCTTGGGTGTGGTCGATGACTTGGGAGGCACCGAGACGAGAGACGAAAGGCTCATGGCGGGGCGAAGCTGTTGTGACGACGTCGTATCCAGCTTGCTTGAGGTACTGAACTGATAGACTACCAATACTAGAAGTTCCTCCGTAGATCAAAACCTTCTTGCCCTGGGGCTGCAGTGCAGCACTGGGGTCTGGCCTAGCCAACTTCAAAGTGGCTTGGAACAGAGCAGGGACAGTAGCCAGGTTGCCCACAAGGCGTACGGCAGTATCCAGGGAGGCACCGCTTGGCAGCTTGGTAGTAGTGACGGCACTTGCGATGACAGATCTCTGAAAAGCGCTGTTCTTGTTCTCAATGGCCCCGGCAGTCTTGGCTGCGACGACCTTGTCACCAACAGCAAAGCCAGTGACCTCAGAGCCGACGGCGGTGACAGTTCCGGCGAACGAACTACCGAGAATGGCTGGGTATGGGATTGGAAGCATTGCAACCCTAGCGATCTTGGCATCGATGGGCTGGATAGCAATGATCTCGTTCTTGATGAGGAGCTCATGAGGTCCAGGCTGGGGAGTTTCAATCTCCTTGACCTCGAAGGGGGCCTTGGGGGCAGGTTGGACGGCGGCGAGATGAGGCATGGTTTGTAGGTGAAGTGTGTAGATGGGAAAGGTAAGTGTTTGTGAAAGTTTTGTTGTGTTGTGTTCTGTTGCTTGTAAGTGATGTTTGAACTGATGATGAAGTGTAATGATCGCGGAGGATGAGCTGACTTATATACATTTCCCTTGCCTACCTGACGTGATCAGATCACCATTGTCGCCATGTTGGAACGCAGCTTCATAATCGGGTTGGACTTGCGAGAAAACACCATCTCCATCCAGCTTACCAAGAACGCCATAGTCAAAACCGTATGGCGATAACAAAGGACGGATAAATATTGGCGATGCGAGCCCTTGATTGGCGGCTCGGGGTCTTGGCATTCCCCGAGACAGGGGGGTCAGCCCTACACCTGCAGGCTGCAGTCAGCAAGTCAAGTCGTATCGTTTCCGAGCTGCTATCTCGCCCAATGACGTATCAATGTCGATGTTTATGCATTCCAGTTGGCCTCATTACGTGGAAACTTGTCAGTCACTGTATGTCTATGTCTCTGCATTTGGTATGGTCAATCCCCGGGCCCCGAGGATGCATCAAGATTATTCAACACTGAAGGTCAAGACAAATGTCATTTCACGTTGGATGAGTGTGCTTTTTGTCAAAAGTAGTAGAACGATAGAAGCCATAGTGTTATGTACAAATCAAATGGAAAAAGATGCAACTCAAGGCCCAAATAGAAGAAGGATGATGATTACGGGATAGTTGACGATCAAGTTCAAAGGTCTGGAACACGGTCCAATCAACCTTGATCAGGAGAGGTATCATATTCATACAGCTCGTTTCAATCTCACACGCATTAGCTGTAGCTCATCCAGGTAACGGCTTGGCCCCCAAAAGATGGAACTTTTGCAAAGGAGGCACCACGTGCACGTGGAGAGCGAAAAGATGACATTGAAGTGTGCTCATATAAAGGAAGCATGAAAAGTATAATAAAAAAAAAAAGGTGAGTAATCCAGACTATTCTCTTATCCTAGAATGTGTTTACTATAGATATAGCTTCTTTTACAACATGGCTGACCAGTTAGTAGTAGTCAAGCAAAAACCAGAACTACGCTTATCTTTTAGCCACCTGTCAGGCCATACCATCGCAACCATTGCCCCATTCCATAATACACCTGAAGCTCTATCCTGTCTGCGACAGTAAAATCTTAAGTATGCAAGGGCACATGGACTAACGGCAGCTTGTGATCAACCTCTTATAGCGTTGATCTGGGCCACAAACTCAACATCTCCTTCAAGACGCAGGTCAAACATAGGCAAGTATCCGGTTGTGGACGAAGAGGCAACGATGCCATCGTGCGGTTTGTCTCTGGAAATAGCGCCTAGAGATATCGATCCAGAGTGCAACGAGGGCCGCTGTAGAAAGTGTCGTCCATGGTATACAGACCTCGAGCGGCACTTGGGGGCCCCAAAGTCGTATTTTGCATTACACAAGTAAACTAAACCATCGTGATCTACCGTTATCGGTAGATGGCAATAGCCAAACTAGTGTCGCATCTTTATTAACAGTTACATGGGAGTTGAAAGTGTTCCTAGATGAGGAACACGCCGTGCTCTTGTAAATCCATACTATCGTCACTTAGGGTCGCTATTGGGCTCTCATAGTCGTCAAGAGTGCAATGATTTAATTGAGCCACTGGACTGTCAGACACCAACTGAGCCGAATAACCTACTTGGTATCTTCAGTTGAAGGGAGAATTGCCATCCTCATCGCCAACAAGACATAATGTTACCATCACCTACTCCCATTGAACAACCAAAGCCCACATAGAACATCAAAAATGCTTCCAGGTCGCGTTTGGGGTCGAAATCGCCAGAAATCATATTCATTTCTCGAGAAGCTATACTTTAGTCTGGATTCCTGCAGTGCGAGTGGATGAACATTACCGCGATGAAGCACAATTGGTCATTTCCCGGATGCCGTCATTGCAAAAGAAAAACTCGAAATTGGATCCTGGGCAGGTCAGACGTTTTTAACGTGTAGCCAACACGAAAACGGTTTAGAGACTTAAACGCGCGTCGAAGTCCGCGTCTCAAACGGCGGCCAAGATATCCTTATCTTGATAAGGGATGGCCATACGGGGAAGTTAATGTTCAACAATTCCTCCATCTCGGCCGAGACGCGATCCTGAAACAAGCCATTGTCGCGTAGTTCTGTGGATGGTGGGATCGAGTCAGCTCCTGGGTTGGCCGTCTCCACCATTGACACAGAAACAGCCCCTTGAGGCTATCGCGGGCTCCCTTGACTTGGATCTGTATCCACACTAACTGGGCTAATTGTTATCCGCCGCAGAGTGTTTGTCACAATATAGAGATGGGCTAATGGGTTTGGAGAGTCCCGTCAGTGAGGCGACCGCATCCATACCATACCTGGATGATGGAGGCTGGGGTTGGTTGGCAAGAAAAACTCTGATTATGGGGCTCTTCATTCTTGGCGAAATTACTTGGTGGATCAGAGTTGGGTCTCAGAGCCCATGGCGGGTGCTGTACCACGGCGACATTGTTCACAAGTTTGGCAAGACATTCGCTACCAAGTATGATAGTTATTGACTCTGGGAGACAATTGATCGTTTTCGGGTCAGATGAGTGGTTCCAGAATGTGGTGGCTTGTGAATGGCAAGGGACTCATCAACATCAGCATAATATAGTGTTCTATGTTGCCATCATGGGTAGAAAAGGTCTGTAGGAATCAATCTTCAAACGCATCATGACTACAGGGTAAAGCACCTTCAACACTGGAGCCGGGAAGTGGGCAAACTCCGCAGCTTGAAGCTTTTCGGGCCGGTCCAAAATTGGGGGGCTGGAGGCGAAATGAAGTCGAAAATTTTTAGGCGGTGAGAAAGGGCAGTCCAATCCACTCGTCCTCTATAAAAGTCTTTCTCTCCTCTTAGCTTTTAGACTTTTTCTTCTTTTCTTCTTCATGTCGACAATACTTCAGAGAATCATTTCTATAGTATTCGACCTTCTCTTGGTTCCCTAAAAGAGCCACAGATCCCACCCTGGTTGATGAATGTATATCCTCGACACCCTAGAGTGAATACCCTTTGGTCCTCTCAATCTCTCCGCAAGGAGGGCGGTAGCCGTCTTGAACGGCTGCTGTATAGAGAGTGTTTTTCTCTTGATGATCTCGACCCTAACTGCGGTCTTGCCTTCGGGCGCGCGGTTGGGGTGGGTGTTGATGGACGTCTGACAGGCGTATCTTTTGTTCTTTTCATTACTATCTGGGGCTTGCTTTGGATGTGAGGAAGAGTTGTGTGCATTCCGGTTCCGAATCGTAGTGGCCGTCCAAATCTGTTCTTGCTCATTTGGACTAGACTGAACAAGATCTCTGCTGTCGCTTATCCTTTCCCTCCTCAGGCCTTCCAATGTTGCGAAGCACGTTTCTCATCCCTTTTCGTAATGGGATGTTTCGAAGCGCCCTCCTAATTGGCTTGCACAGCCACACGCGTCCTCACAGGCTTTCCAGTCAATGAATTCTTTTGAACTCAGACCGTCTATCATCCCGGGCAATGTATTTCTCATCCATGTTTCTGCCACTTGAGACGATCTTTGTATGTTTCTCCTTTTGCTTAAATGCGCGGTTGGAACTGTTCACGACTGAGCCTCTGGCTTACCCTACGGCATTTCTCCTCCATGAGTCTTGGCGCATCTCATGATGAACCACCTTCCACATGAGATATGTCGGGCTAGTGTTACTTCTTGTGGCGGAATCATCCCTATCGTCTTGAACGAAAGGGCAGTCATGAGCCCTGCCTTGCCACAAGGCCATAAACACCTCCAGGAATCGACTCGGTCGGCTAAGAAGCGTTAGCAGAAATAAACTTTCGCCAAACTTCCCAGCCCACCGCGATAAGTAGCTCTGTCAGCTTGGGAAATGATATCTTTCTTGGCTTGTGGGGAAGTGATGGAGAAGGAGTGGCATCCATGCTTGTAAAGACTGCCGGGCCAAGATAAAGATCCTCTTGGAAGGATGGCGACCCTCCTCTTTAAGTACCAAGAGGCATGAGCCGCATAACGGGTATCAGATTTGACCTGAATCGTACGAAACATGTTCACAAAGGTTAACAATTGACCTGCAATTTCCATCCAGGCGCTAGGATAAGCTTAAACAGCGTAAATGGTTCCAATGGAGCCTGGGGAATTCAGCCCCCCTTGGTTCCCGTCTCCACAGCGCCTCATCTTGTGTGGCACAGTCGATTGCTCCGATCTTTGCCTGCTCAACAAGGTACTTTTGTTTCTATTGGTGTTGCATCCGGACAAATCTAGGGCGATTTCCGTCACGCGACCCCTGATCGTTTGTGTCTCAAAGCCAGCCTTGTGAGCTGACGCCCCAGTTTACGACTGTAAGCAATATGATGCATTGGCGTTGCGTACACAGAATAGAGATGGCTTGGAAGGGATGGTAACTCGAAAGTTTTGCCTATTGACCTACTCATATCGATGAGGCATTGGATTGTCCCGCTTGTTTCAAGAATGAGCGATGTGAAGGCCGCAAGTCCAAGCCCCAATGGGTATCGGCCGTTTCCTTATGGTGGAGGTATCGGCATCACCTTGAAGGCCAGGCTCGAAATAATTCGCCTAAATTTCGTTCCTGGCCCTATCAGGCTGTCTGCCAAGCCAGAAGATTCCATTAAATACCCTCTTGGCTGAGGCAGTGCCAAGCTTCATGGCCCAGCTTATGCGGAGACGTTTGTCGATACGAATGTCCGATTATGGGGCAAGCGCAGGGACACGCACCCATTCAGAACTCACGGAGGACTCTAGAAACGGCAAACCCCGTCTTGGCAACCCAGCCACTGGGGTCTCAACCAGTTCTTCACTGTCAGAGAGCCTTCTAGGGCATCCATCAGGTCTCCCCAGACGCATAGAACTCTAATTTCGGAAAAAGACCTATAAGGTAGCAGCTCTTATTTCTGACGAGCTTGGATCTGCCCATGCTCGGCGTGTTTACAGTCCTTGTCCCACGCAGATCTATCTACTTTGAACCATTTACTCCCATTTACTCGATCGATCCTCCACTTATGCTCACCATGGAAGGGATGTAATCCTTCACTGCTGTCCACGGAGTTTGATCCTTCAATGGAGCTGATTATCCTTCATCAACAAGTTCGAAATTGCAGCGCATATGGGGGACTATGTAAGACTATCTTGTATATATAGAGGCCTAGCATCATCTTGTAATAGTTTCTTCACCACCAGCTCATTCAGCAATCTACACCAACTTACTACACTCTTTTGTCTTATACACCACACTCTTTTGCTCCATTTTATCACCCTTTCCGATACTCATCACAATGAAGTTTATGAACGCTCTCGCCCTCGCCCTCCCGGCTGTCTCTGCCTTCCCCCAGGCTCTCCCGCCTGCCGGCAAGGGGATCCAGATCCGCGACGAAGATAGACTCCGACAGCTTCAGGAGTCTCACGCCGAGACCCTTCAGCTTCTGAACGGTGGCGCCGTCGAGGCCCGTGGAGACGACCTGTCTAAGCGCCAGGGTGCTGTCGCTGTCAAGGCTGTCCGCGGCCTCGCTGGTCTCTTCCTGGTTCCCCTCTCCAAGATGGAGAACAAGGTCATCAGTGGAATTGCCGACAAGGCCCTTGACGCTCTTGGTGACGATGGCCAGGAGATCATCTGGCACAACCATGGCCGCTGCCGTACCTACTTTGATACTCAGGGCGGTGGTAACTGCGAGACCCGCACCTATGACCGCGGCTCTAAGGACCGAACCGCCACTCACAAGGATGACAAGTGAGCATTCCCATCAAGGGAGCGAGGATAATGCTAATGATGGTATAGCTGCTCTTGGATTGACCCCCCCAACAACGACCCTCCCGTTGTCTACTATGAGGGTGACCAGGGCGTTGGAACTTACAGCGTGAGTATACATGCTCTGCCAAGACACGAACTACACTAACCTTGGAGTATAGATCCAATACACTGCCACCAAAGAGCACGCCTGGGGTGGAATCCCCAACACCAAGACCTGTGAGGTCCAGGGACTTTGCAACCCCCAATACGTCTTCTACCGTGATGGCTACAACATTGTCCTCAACACCTGGGGTAAGAGATAAAAACATCACTACCAAAGAATCCTACTAACATGAACGATTGTAGAATCTCAAGGCGAGATCTCCTACTGCCAGTACTCTGCCGGTGAGAACTGCCGCGGCCTCTGCTCTTCTGGTGTCAAGGATCAGTTCACGTTAGTACCCTACTATCAATCGCATCTTGACTTGAACTAACCGTATAATTAGGTCTGGTGGCATCCGATGGGGCGGTGACTGCGCCATCCCCTGTGCTGACGAAGCTGGTCTTCCTGAGATCTAAGCTGGTCTCTGTGCTAGGATAGTTTGGGCTTGAGACAAATCCTTTCAGCTGCGTTCAAATTGGATCTTGTACTTCATAACCGATTGTGTATATTATTGCTGGTTTAATAGCCTTCTAGTTTATGTCACTAGCCTCTCACACTAATTCGTCGTCTCGCTTTGAAACTTCATACTACGAAAGCGACCACAACGACTTCTATTCGTTCTACTGAAATGTTACAATAGCCCTTTATGACGGAGTGTCCGATCAAAAGAAAGACTTCCCCCTAAGAAGGCGACATGTGCTCCCCTAACGTACCTACCTCCAGAATGGAGGCTTTGCGGGGCCCAGTGCATGGTGAACGACTGGTTTTCCATTGACCATATTGATTCCATCAAGCTGTGATTTATTCAATTTGAAAAAGACTTCCACATGTAGAAGCCGCAGAAATGTATGGGTCGACGTGTTTAACCTTGAGTGATTTCAGGGGAGGTTGAGTTAGTGGTGTGCAGCTCTTATGTCTAACTTGGTACACTTTTGACGAGATTGAAATAGATTTACCCATCGATTAAGCTCGAGCCCAGGAAACAGTATTCTCTTCTCGGAACGGGACTTGCCATTGGATAAAGCAGTCACAAGGCACTGCAATGAGGCGCCGAGGGGCTCAGGATAGGCGCGCCAACAAGGACACCAACGTCACGTTCAACCACGGCCCTGGGAACGAGGCTTTCGTGCAGACGAACAAGAAGAGATGCCAGATGGAGATGGGATATGTAATGCGCCAAGAGTAAGCAGTCACTCCACCGGATGGCATAGAGCCATGCATACCAGGCTTTGCTTATCAAAAAGATAGCCAGCACCACAACTAGCAAAAAACATACAACAGCGGGGATTCGCTGGTCGTCACCGACCCAACTACTAATCCGCCCCTCACCGGCTTGACTAAGGGAGAGCGGACGGGATCCCGTATTTTCCGGTGGGTATGGTCGTATGTGCTGGTTGAGAGCAGAAATGGTGAATATCACTTGCCAGGGGCCGTGTCTGGAAGTTATTGAAGCCCCAATTACTTTCTCTTCATATATACCTACAGTAAAGAGAAGAGTACGCGTTCATCGTTATTTGCGATTCTATGGTTGTGACGCGTCGCGTCTTGGGCTGGCTCTCTTACCCTAGGCCAGCGCCTTACGCCCGTGGATCAACATTTTGGGCATTCTATAGACCACCTAACATCATGAACAACTCCTCCTAATTAATCTAGGGCCCTTAAGAATCTTATTAGGCAGTTTGCTTGCTTGTATTGGTACCTGGTCTCCTGGGAAATGAGGAAAGTATTTGCGACGCATATGGTCCTGGTCAGTTGATATTGGCGAATCGGCAAACTAGCAAGATTGAATCATCTCCCACCATGTTTGGTAAACTAGATTACTTAGAATGATATATCATATATTCCAGTAAGTATCCTGGATAAGTGCTGATCTTAGATGTCTAGAACCTCAGGAAACAATGGCTGGTTGGGCAACCCAAGTTTAAATCATCACGCCTTCTAGTCTTGTCAACTCTCCTTAAATTCGAGTCCTCTCTTTCTAGCCCCTTGACTAGTTCACTAGCAGAATTCATATTATTTTTAGCAGTATTAATATGTTCTTCTCACTTAAGTGTGTTCACGGTCTTGGATGCGTCGTGGCATCCAGTCTTGATATGATTGACACCAATGTCCCCCTTACGGCTATCCCATATCGACCAGTCCCACAGATTACAAACATACCCTGGGCGTTTCTCGGTTAATTTGAATCGCGGTACATACCTTGATAAATTCCTAGTTATTGATAATTAGAATGGCGGCCATCCTGGAGTGTTCATACTGGCGCAGATGATTAGCTCATTCGATGAGGATGAAACAACTGTGTCCTTATTGTGGTCAATGACACCTTTTGAAGAAGGCACTAAAACGAAAGAAGAGGACAAAAGACAGCACAGCCCCCGTTGTGCTATAGTTACCGGAGTGTTATTATGTCGTGTTACCGCAACCGTCGCTCGTGGCGCCATATCGTTCCAACGAAGCATTACTTTTGCATCTTCGCTCTGATTGACCATGGTGTCGTTCATTACGATTGCAAACCTTACTTTTGTCACTATATTATTGAAGGTAGAGTATAAGCTTTGCTCATATTACGGCCATGTTCTTTCCCTTGAGCTATTTGACATTAGACGCCAACCCCCTATTTCTGAGCGCACTTCAGAAGAGAGAGTGTGACGCTATGATGTGTTGATATTGTGTTTTTTTTTTATATTTTAAGTACGGTCCTTGGTTGGATAACCAAGTCAGAAGGCAGTGAACAAGGAAGGACGGGGCAGATATGGCAAGACGAGATTTCCAGCTAGTCTCAGTAAATTAGCGCAGTGTCTTGAAAATTCAAGAAAGCCCCCGGGTTGGTTAGAGTGCGTGCCGATACCACATCATTCCTAAAGAAATACAATTTCAAGGTTGGTGGATTTGCCGGATCGAACGATTAAACCGAAGATATAATGTTTGTCATGATTACACTTCATCGTAGCATGCAACATCGGCTACGACGTCGGCACGTGTACGCCAATGTGTACGCCACCAACACAATACACGTGGTCTCCAGGTTGATTACCAGCCAGAATCCCCGGTCGGTTCTCAACAACACTTGGCAATGGCAAACCTTGTTGATACCGGGACTAATGATGCCGGTGGCGTCCGGAGTGAACGCCAACGGTAGCCCCCTATTCCCGTATCATAACCACCCGGACAATCCGACGACAAGCCACGTGGATCATCATGGGTAGAGGCTAGCTTGGATGCAACCAAGCCGGAAATGATCTGAAAATGGGAGTGCCAAGGCATCGATACGATACGATGGGTGTGCCGGCAATCTTGGCAATGAGATGATGGGTTCATGGCTTCCTTTAAGTTAGGTTGTGTGAAGCGTTTCTCAAGCTTGGTCTTCTGGGACTCACCACGCAGTGTCCTTTCTCATTCTATAACCCACGAGTGCAATTAGCCATCGACTTAGTGAGAATATTAGCGAAGGTTGCGGGAAGACGGTCGGCTACCTTGGGAAGTCCCTTGTCCAGATTGCTACGCCACACATCGGATCTGGACAAGCGAGACTTTCTGCAGCTAAGCGCGTTTTGTCTGACCAGCTGAATTCGACGTCCAAGGCTACCATCCATCACGCCACCTGGGCTCGCGCTTGATTATATACTAGGATAGGCGTTATGTTGGTTGCGGAACCGCGTGTCGTTGCAACTCGTGCCTGGCTAACAGGCGCGATGTCACTTCGCGTGGTTCCCAAGGCGGGGCCGCTGATGGCGTTGACGATCCCAGCCTATCGTGATAATTGGTTCAGTTACGCTACCCTATGGTTAGGTAGGGAGAGAATGTTCTAAGGACGTCGTGGGCCGCTTAAGAACAAGCATCATTGCGCAAGTCGTAAGGTGAGCACAGATGCAGAGTGGTGTGATTCTGTATGGATTTGGATACGCCCGTTAAAAGGCCAATGATTGAGCGGAGGGAAACACCGGAACATTTGAGGTTTCAAGAAGATGCAAGCCCAACTGGTAAAGGACTGAGGGAGATGTGAAACTCAGCGATACGCTCAAGGGCGAAGCGTTTGAGATCTCCAACAGCAAAATCGGAGAAAGATGAGATGGACATGGTTCTCATAACGCTGCCGAGAGCCAGCAGGGTCTTAAGCTACCTCCCTAATTGGTCAGACCTCAAGCATGTTGTGGCGATGCGAACGCGCACTGAGCAACTCGGGAAGACTGGGAGCCACGGCACTTTAAATCGGCAAATCTTCAACTCAAAAGTCAGCTTTTCCTTGAGCTAAACGCAAGAAACAACCTTGAAGCAGCATCAACGCTACTGTACCTACTTTTCTTAGCAGAATCCAGCCCCTTTCGACCTGGTGGTTTGACTGACCTGACTCGCGTCACTATGCGCCAAGAGAGATCGGCGTCAGATCTACCACTAGCGTAACCTCCGCATCGACCAACCGCATATTAGCGACCGGCTAGGTTGTATCGCGAGGTGACATGACGCAGGAGGCATCCTTTACTGCAAGATCACTGCAACGTGTTCGTGAAGAGATGGGAGGATTTGTTGTGATATCTGATGGGGATTTGTGTTTGCTTTTTGACGACGTTCGTGGTGTTAAATGCTGCGTTTTTCGATTTTAACAGCCTTCAGCCGCCCGTAGCGAGGGTGATCAGTGGAGAGCGCTGGAGACAATCCGGAGCTTCCCGAGCCCCTTACCCCCCTAACGGCGGCGGCGGAGGTGCGGGTTCACCCGCTGGACAAGGCGTCCATGGATAGAAACTTTTCCGTTGCAAGGGTCCTAGATATTGACTGGGGTGTCCTGGCAAAATGTCCGTCTTATTGCCATCTGGACGTGCTAAGGGAATTTAGTGCTCTTTGTGGTCTGCAGCAACACTTTCACCAGCTTCCTGCTTCCCTCTTCTCGTCCAAACTTGTTTGCACAAGGTCCTTGGCTTATCTAAACCAGTCTATACAGTAAATATGAGCAAATAGGGTCTTGAAAGCGTTGAATCAGTATGAATGTCTCATCATCTGGTCTCGAACCTCGGCTATCCGAGTAACCCGCCATAATATACCTTATCTCTACCGCAGCACCCTGTTGTGGAACTGCCTACCCACTTGGCCAGGCGAGCTGAAGATTAGCGTCGACAGTGGTGGATCATGCGGTATGAAACCACGGCGGAACCGTCAGCAGGGTCTTGGGTATTCATGCAGTCAGTTCATGGGATGACTCGGCGTTCATGAACTGTCTGGGCTCCTATGAGCCGTACTAAGGAACTGGGAAAAAGAATAAAGTGCAACTCGTGCGCCCTGCATCGATTCGTGTGCATTGCATTGCAGATCACTCGTTCATCCGCGTCATTCACCATGCGTTACACTACGTTCTTGGCTGTCACTCTTTCGACGCTTGTCACGGCTCGTGACGTTCCATTCATTAGCACACTCCTTGATCCTCTGCAAGCCGTTATTCAGTCTGTTTTCGCTGGTGATGGAATCAAGGTCGGTCAGCTCGGATCCCTCGGGGGCATTCCTGGCGTAGATGCCACTTACGACTATGTCGTTGTGGGAGGAGGTACTGCTGGAAACACCATCGGGTACCGACTGGCCAAGGCTGGATTCAGCGTAGCCATTGTCGAAGCTGGGTCTTTCCTCGAGATCGCCAAGCCCATCCTTGCTACCGCTCCTGGTGGTGTTACTGCTGGCAGTGGTGCCAGTCTTCTCGACTCCAACCCTCTCCGCGACTGGAGGTTTACCACGACGCCCCAGACCAATGCGGATGACCGCGAGATTCACTATGCTCGTGGAAAGGTCCTCGGTGGCTCTTCTCAGCTCAACTTCCTCGTCTACCACCGACCGACCAACGGTACCATGGACATGTGGGCAAAGGAGGTTGGAGATGACAGCTACAAGTGAGTGGTCTTATGGTTCACAAGCTTTGGGGACATCTAGCTAACTTTCTATTTCAAGGTGGGATCAGATGCTCCCTCACTTCCAGGCCAGCCCGAGCTTTACTCCCCCCGACAACACCAAGCGTGGCCCCAACGTGACGACCGACTACGACCCCGCCGCCTTTGCCTCCACTGGAGGTCCTCTCCAAGTCAGCTACGCCAACTATGTTCCCTCGTGGGCCACCTACGTCGAGAAGGGTCTCAAGTCTCTTGGCCTCAAGAGCATCGACGGTTTCAGCAGCGGCAGCCTGCTCGGCTACTCATACACTACAACCACTGTCCGACCCAAGACTGCTACTCGTAGTGCCTCTGATGACTTTGTCAAGGCTGCCCGCAGTGAGAAGCTCGAGACTCTCAAGGTGTATACCCAGAGTCTGGCTAAGCGTGTTCTTTTCAACAGCGACAAGAAGGCCACGGGCGTTGAGGTTAGCTCTTTGGGTATGGGGTATACTCTCACAGCTCGAAACGAGGTCATCGTCAGTGGTGGTGCTTTCCAGTCTCCTCAGATCCTGATGGTTTCTGGCGTTGGTCCCAAGAAGCATCTCGAGGAATTTGATATCGATGTGGTTGCCGACCTCCCTGGTGTCGGTCAGAACCTTTGGGACCACATTCTCTTTGGACCATCCTTCGAGGTTCAGGGTCTCGAGGACACTCTGAGCGTGGCTATCAACGACCCTGCCGTGTTTCAAGGCGCCCTCGATGCGTATGCTGGACAGCAAGCTGGACCCCTTACTTCCAACCAGGTCGAGCTGCTGGGCTGGGAGAAGGTTCCTAAGAAGTACCGATCCAAGTTCTCTAACGAGACTGTGAAGAAGCTTTCTACCTTCCCTAGTGACTGGCCTGAGGTCGAGTTCATCCCCCTCAACGTCTACTCTGAGGACTGGTCGTTCCCCATCCTTCAGCAGCCCGCCGATGGTAAGAAGTACACCAGCATCAACGGAGCTCTGGTTGCACCTCTTTCCCGCGGTAACATCACTCTCCAATCCAACTCGACCACAGACGCGCCTCTTATCAACCCCAACTTCCTGGGCGACAAGGGTGATCAAGAGGTTGCTATCGCCCTCTTCCGACGACTTCGGGAGGTTGCCAAGTCCACTCCCATGAAGAACATTGTTCTCAAGGAGGTTTACCCTGGTGCTAAGTACGAAACCGATGAGCAGATCCTCGCTGTTCTTCGGGACACTCTCATGACCGTCTGGCACGCTGCCTGCACCTGCAAGATGGGCAAGCCCGAAGATAAGATGGCTGTTATTGACTCCAAGGCCCGTGTGTATGGTGTCAAGGGTCTGCGAGTTGTAGATGCCTCTGCCTTCCCTGTTCTTATTCCAGGTCACCCCTTGGGTACAGTCTATGCATTGGCTGAGAAGATTGCCCATGAGATTATTACGGAACAGGGAAGTGCCAGTTACGAAGTGGAGGTTAATATCGGGGCTTAGTTGAACATACCAATAGGTACTTAATGATGGTGAAGCAATGGCGATACATCGCAGTTTTATAGTTAATACATAAATGACAATGATTCATACTAAAGAAGCTTACTCAACTTGTTACTGTTTGTTAATCTGATCTATCGTATTTTTGGCATTAGGTTTTAATAGCTCTATTCTTTGTGACCGTGGCTGATCATTGATGTACCAAGTGGACGAGAGATATTGGGTAAATCGGTTGATGAGCATCCTCAAACAATCCTTAAAATGGTGCTAAATAGTAGTCAAATGATTCTTAGAGAATGTCAAATACTAATCAAAACACTCTTAAATAGCAGTCCAATGGCACTTGAGACACTTCGCCTGGACAGTCGTAACGACCACGGTTCACGTTTACCGCACAACCTCGATTCGGCATCCTTGCAGTTGTAAGGCTTCAGGTTCTACAACTGGCCTCGGAGAAGCGGTATGTCCGTCTAAATGGCCTCAAACTGATGGCCTGTGGAAGCCTTAATATTCTTTGCGGTCTTGTAGGCATCATCGGCGGCGGTGGTGCCGTTGGCCGCCTTTACAAGACCGATTGCGTCTGGCCTCTTCAGCTAGACGCTAGTCCTTTTCTTGGTGTAGCAGTTGAAGATGAAGGTAATGGTAATGACAGATAGGGTGATAGTTGCCATGGTATTCATCCAAGCTCGAACGGTACTATTTGGGAATCTATATTGGAGATGTCTTTCGAGGTGATCCTCTATGGAGATGAGTGATGTTGACCGGGGTGAAACGGAACGGAGCACAAACAGAGGTTCAGTGAGATGAAGCCGATTAAATGAGATTGTTGGCTTTGAAACTCGGCAATGCATGCTTGTTATTAGTCGACGGGATTTTTTTTGTCACCAAGACATTTGTTCTCGCCCTGCCTTCCATGGCACTTCCCTAATCTATCTTTGACCTCTCTCTAGATGCAAGGGCTGTCGTGCGCCAGACCCCAATCCTTGCGCACTGCGTAGGCGATCAAGCCATAAGCGAGCATAAATACGACGAGGAGAATTATTGCTAGGGCTCTAGAGACTATAAAATGAAACGGTTTTTTTAACCCTTGTCCTTAAAAGGAGCTTACTAGCCACGGTAGCAAAAGACAGAGTTGTATAATGCAGGATAAACATGAGCAAAGCCAAAGTAAAAACCTTATCCGCTCCGCAATAAAGTTGAATAGCTAGGTTACGGCCTTTTGTGATATTGAGTTTTGATCCATGCTGTCATGTGTTCATAACACATTCTAGAGATAAATAAAGCATATTAATTCAACTACAAAACCCTTCATCCTGCATAATGCGAATTTAAAAGTACCAAGGTATCCTGGTCGGCATTTAAGTTGACTCTGACTTTGCGAAACTATATCGTGCGTCGCGTGACACAATCTCAATCAGTAAACAAAGCATTTCAATTCCAACTGTTCAATCCCTTACCTGTTTTCACCACTCCATCACAATCGACCAACAGCTCCGGCAAACAAACAACCCCCGAGATGTCGCCATCAACTCATTCGTCACTACGATGCCGAAAGATTCGGGGATACATGAGCTCTGCGCCCGATCACACAACCGAGGATCAGATGCCACTATTACGTGCCGACGGCATTGATGAGGTTGCTTCAAGCTCTGAGCCGCTGACTCCGTCGCTGGCCCTGCCTGTAACGATCGATCCTCGACATCGTGTTCCACCATCATGGTACTTGGGATCCGACTGTTCCTCACCCGATACCCCTCGTCGAATCCAGTACTGTGCGCCCTGTCGGCAGGAAAGAGCATCACCTGGCTACATTGAACGAGTTTCCCGTTTGATGGACCGCTTGTATTGCGCAGGGTGCCATATCAATCACCCTGCCATACTCTTTTCCCACTCCGCCCGAAAGACTGAGCCACGGCGATGTATTGCACACGAGGGCTTTTGTACCGTCTGCCCACACCTTAAACTCTCAGTGCAAGATATCGAGGCAACGATAGCAAGGAAAACAGACTTGGAAGAACGATGCCAGGAGCCAACATGTCCTTGTACGGACGCGGCTATCACCTACGAGCCTGTGGTGGGTTGCGTTGAACTCGCATGGAGCATAAGAGATGACGAGACCCAGAAGAGCGACTGTTCCTTGGAGTGTGACAGAGCCAGGATCCGAGACCTACATCAATCATTTCCGTCATCGTTCTGCTCCCATCTTCAAGTCTCACCAGAGCGTCTGTTTCACCCAGATAAGTCTTCTACTCATTCAGGCCGCCATTGGTATAGGTGCCAGCACTGCCATTTTTCTGTCTTTACTGAGGAGGATGGAGGGTCCCGAACGATTACATCTTCCTGCCTTGTACGCTACTGGGAAGTTATTGATGGGATATCGCGAACACACATCGAATTGCTGGATCCGAATACCTACGGTCACTTTGAGGATCCTGATACGAAGCACATCACATGGTGCGATGATAGATCCTGTGCGACAACATGCGAGTTGGTCACTTTTTCGGCATTGATTGGCTTGACGAGTCGGCACAATGGCGACTGGCTCCGCAATTCATATGGCCTAGGGATGAATGTTCTTGATAGGGTAGTCCACTCGATTTTCGGCCTTGAAAATCCAGGGTCAGATTGGAGGAAGCGTTACTCTTGGAAGGCGTGGGCAATGGACAAGTTGAGTCTTTGGAATGCGGGCTAGTCAAATATCTATTCTAGGGTGAGGTGAGGTCTTTCGGAGACGCCATTGACGACAAGAAAAGACAGGAAGATGAGTCACCCCTCACTCAGCTCCATGACAATGTTGATAGCTAGGTACTTGTAATCATATTTACGAGAGTTCTTTTGGTCTCTTGTGCTCCCTCCTAATTCAAGACGACTAAGCCTGCCATCTGGACTTAATGTTGATAGATGAGCACTGGAAACCTCATCGACCGTCTTACAGCTATAGGAAATTCGTCAGTACTGTTAAGGACGACTAGGAAGATTTTGATGAGAGCATACCCGCAGAGTGCCATGCAAGTTCGGAACTCCCGAAGCAGAATCTTAACCGCCAAGTCAACACCTTCAGCTCCATTATCCTGAATAGGTCGGATATGTTAGCCAAAGACGCAAAGGCAAGTTGGCATATAGAGGGCCTACAGCAAGTTCCCACAAAGGAGGTCTACCAGCCAGGTAGAAGTCTGCGCCGAGAGCAATGGCCTTGAAAATGTCGGATCCTTGTCTGATTCCACCGTCAACGGCAAGCTTGATCTTGTTCTTGGCCACTGGTGCGCACTCGCGCAAGGCATCCAGTCTCGCTGGGACTTCATCGAGCTGACGATCTCCGTGATTGGAGATGAGGATTCCGTCAACTTCATGCTGAATGGCCAAGCCAACACCATTAGGGTTGAGGACTAGGTTAGTGGGTAGCCAGCGCGTTAAGGATAGTTGGGGCTCTCGTACTTCCTTTGAGCCAGATCTCCATCTTGGTGTGTTGTCGGAGCCACTTTATGGAATCTCCTCAAGTAATAGATGGATCCCATTCAGGGTGTTTGGTCGGGGGCTTTGCTGAACTCCGAAGGCATGTGGTTTGGTTAAACCCCTAGTATTATAGCAGCTCGAGCTCTGATTAGCCCGCGCATGAGCGCATAATCCTTAGGGATAGACCAGTCGTGCTGGGTTAATATTAATCGAGAGTAGTCTAGTCATAGTAAGAACCCGCTGTTATAAATCCATTAACTCGATATCTTTATCAGGCCCCCATGAAGCGATAGACCATTGTATAATGCTTCCAAATACCGAGTCATCCAAAGCATGGCAATCCGGAACCACCAAATCATCCATGGCAAAATTCTCATCTAGTCCCCTGAGCAAACCTGTGTGGTCGGCCAGTTGATCCTGTACGTTGCCGCTGCTGCTTAGCATATTTGCATCTTCACCTGGCATAAAGACTGGTGTAGGCTGTCTCGGGGGAAGCGGCGGCTTGTCAGGGGTTTCAGGGTCAAATGTAGTAAGCGGTGTACCAAACATCATGGTGCTGGATTGAATGCTGGCAACATGATTCAACATCCTGTCTACAGAGAAAGATTAGTCCATAGTCAATGGATAGGAGAACAATTTGAAAGGTAATTACCCTGTAGGCCCCAGCAAGTGCCAAAAGTGAGAAGACACTTGATCAGGAGATCTGTGTCCCGTCCCCTGTAATGACCTTTCTTTCTCACTAATTCTGGCAAACGGAAGCGCGCCGCAAGGAGCCAGCAGTGGGGTAACATGAAGTTTCCCAGATGAGACTGGTCCTGGATAGTATGGGCCATGTCAAGCAGCTCTTCAGCATGGAGGGTGGATCGTTCGCAGGAAGAGTGCTGATACTCCTTGCTCAGTGAGATCTCATGTAATCCATCAAGTAATAGACACGCACTATGCCTCAAATGAATAACCGATCCTCTTGTATCGGAACCTCGCGGTACTTACCAATGTGCCATGCAGAGCGTTGTAGGATCTAGCATCCGTTCATCGTGAACAGAAAGACCCTTACCCCAATCTGGCGGGAAGCTCTGTATGAACCTTTGGATTTGAGAGTACAGTTCTGCTGTCCGCTCCCCATAGCCGTCAGCAGATTGGTCTTGTATATGGAGAGACTGTTTTTGTTCATGGACTAGCCCAAAGAAATGTTGAACTTTGACGAATCGAGCAAACGGTCCCAGTTCGTTATGATCATCGGACTCATGGATGAGGCCTGTGTGGGGACGGGCATTGTCCTAGAAGGATGAAACTAGTCAGAGGTGTCGGCGAGAAGAGAAACACATTTCAATAAACTTACAGCGGCATTCCAGGCTTTGTTACTCACCGGTAATAGCATCTGAATGTCCAGCCGGGTCGAAATTCCGAAATTCTGCCCTGTGAGAGCTGCGGCCCATCGTGCCAAGCAGATTATCATCCAAGCCACCCGGCGACGCCCCTCCTCTACAACCCAGTTCTTGGGTTTGGATAACCACAGACAAGTGAAGGAAAAGTCTGGCTGGTCCATACGATCGAGTTGGAAAGCACCCATGAGTGCCAAAGCTGAGCTGAGTGTTGTCAACGCATTCAGTGCCGCATATGGTTGGCCAATCTCATACACGGCTAAAAGAGTCATGGCAATCAGCGTGTTCATGCTAGGTGTGTTGAGAGTGCTGCTGGTCGTTTGTTTGGCGAGGCTATACAGGGTTTCGGACATGTCAGCCAAAGATTTGTGATGCCTGCTAGCCAAGGCGAATATAGCTAGTTTCACATGGACGTTGTCTTCTGTAAATGCGTAACCGGTTTCATGGATGATGGGTACGAAGGGAGAGCATCTCTCAAAAAACAAGCAGCGACTACCGCAATCAGCTTCAGCCACGCGTGACAGTGGGAATGTCCCCAGATACTAACAGCTCTGCTTGCCTTTCGGCCCCAAGTCGAGTTTGGAGGAAGTCTGCTGCCACCTCGAAAGGATCTTGCATCAAGATTCCATGTGCATGTGGAGAAGGAAGAGTGCATCTCGGTCTGGCGGCTCCGGGATTCGACAAACCATCGTCATTGGATAGTGATTCATCAGGAGACCGCATCCCAGTAACACCTTGCCTGATCTGCTCTTCCAACAGCGTCTTTTCTCGTTGCAATTTACCTACAACGGATGTCAGGAGGTTCATGAGTTGGCAACGGACGTGTCAAAGCAAAACAGGGACTGACTGATTTTGTTCTCGAGTTCCCTGACATAGCCCCTTGGCAAACCAGTCCGCTTTGCATCAACAT
Organism: Fusarium duplospermum; assembly: GCA_003946985.1. Lineage (NCBI taxonomy): Eukaryota > Fungi > Ascomycota > Sordariomycetes > Hypocreales > Nectriaceae > Fusarium > Fusarium duplospermum. The sequence continues at coordinate 51,149 of NKCI01000125.1, read as the reverse complement.
ATCTGCATGTAGAGCACCCTGCCAGGCACTGACCACAGATGGGTCGAGCTGTATCGCATCTGATTTTCTTTCGCCTGCACTCGGTGCAGGACTTGGACGGTCCCCTTCTTGCGCCAACGTCGGGCAGTATGGAGGGGCCCTCAGAGTCTGTAGTTTTGTGCATCGTGATGGGAAGGCAAGTCGAATTGGAATCCAGTCATCACGCAGCCGAAGTAGAACGCGGGGCAAGGTTTTAGGGAAAAGTAAACTGCGGGGAAGATCGGTGATCTCAGTATGGGGAAGCGGGGAATATGCAGGTGAAAGTGTGGAGGGAATAGTTGCATTTTCCCCAATCCGGTATTTAGGAACGAGAGGCCACATGCTGTAGGGGTCTGTAACTAATGTTGAGAGATGGGTTTCTTCGCCGCCTGTCCTGTGATGGGCAGAGGGCGCTCTTCCGTGTTAGATGATCAAAGGAAATATAAGTCGGCAAGTTGCCACCTGATGACCTTCTTGTATGATCTTCTAACTCGGTATTCCTACTCTAGGTCTCTCGTCAACGTTCGCCAGGTTCATCCTAGCTTCCATTCTGCCTATTTTGAATCTTTTCAAGACCATCTTTACCACCAATATCCTTTTCAAAATCAGGCCTTGGAATCTCGAACCCCTGTGTGGTTCTTCCGTATGTAATTCCTCCTAACCGGCTCACGGCCTTCAAGATATTGGGATCGATAAGATTCCTCTCCTCATTCAGCGCATCCTCCCTTGCCCAAAAGCGTGTGCCCTCAAAAATAGCTACCGTGCCCGACTTGCTACCTGGCCGTGCCTTACTATCATATTCCTTAAGTGTGTCAAGCTTGGCCTCGATGCTGAACACCGCCTCCCCCACACGCGCGGCCTTGACCGTTTCGCAATCGTACAAAGGCGTCAGGCCGGAGATTTCCCACTCAGATATGCCATAGGGCGCGTTCACACTGGTCGAGTTGGCCGCTTCCACAAAGTGCTCCGAGATGATGTTGATAACGCACTCGCCCGAGTCGGCGATATTACGCAGCGTATCCTTTGCGGAAGCGAGGCTAGACGAAAAACCAACGACAAAAAGGGGCGGGTCATGGTTCACCATGCTGAAATAGCTAAATGGCGCAAGGTTCTTGCATGTCCCGTCGGCGGCTTGGCTGCTTATAAAAGCGATAGGACGGGGTACAACCGACGAGATGAGGAGCTTGTAGTTGAAGCCAGCAGGGCGGTCAGGTTCGTGAGGATCTATCGTGATATGCCGCGCAGTGTCTTTTGCAAGCCTGTTTGCTCCATCGCCGAAAGACCAATGGGGATCAATAGACCTGGTGTAGTGGAATTCTGAAGTCGTTTCCCACTCAGGGCGTGATGATTCAACCTCCTTGAAGTCTGGATGGAGGTTGCGCTTGACGTTGTCTGCCATGGTGATGTGCGGTTTACCGGAACATCTGCTGGGGCAAGTCGTTTAAGAGCGCGTCTAAGATTTGAATCGATTGCAATTGGATCGAGGGTATATGTGGAACGGCAGCGTGGTGACTCTCGAGTTTAGTTATGAAGACCGGCGCTGTGAGCGAAGCCACAACGGGCTCGGCCCTCATTTCCGACCTCATCTCGTCATATTTCCGTTTAACAAGGCTTCGGCGGTTATTCACACACATTGTTACCATTTCCCGAAGAGCACGGCCACCAAAATGACCTGAAGGTTAAACCCGATGGCGGCGTTGAGAGACCTCTCGGCATAATGTTTTGCGTGGTCAATAAAATTACCAAAATAGGTTGAGTACTTCCCCACCTCTCCCTCGTTCTCACATTCTATTTTGAGTATAGTACAAGCTCATCATTGGGTAGGTTCGGGCTTCGAACGTAGTTAGTAGCTTCTTAGATCATGCACCCTAGACAAGATTATTCCGCTTGCCAAGGAAAACAGCAAGCCTGGTATCGACCTTGAGGGAAAGGTGGAGGCTTCAATCTGAGGTACCGAGTGAATTTCGCCGAGGGGATGGTCTCCAGTGTCTTTTCTTCCCCCCCACTCTGAAGGATGCAATGCCCTTCGGCACAAGACTATACCTAGTGGATATGCCATGGCGAATAGTGTGTAATTATATATATAGTGGGACGAGCTAGGACGGACAAAGCCTTCTTCCCGAGGTTTGATCAAATCCTCGAATGCTTGTCCGGTTTCAAGAAAAACAAAGGAAACAATAGGCCGATTCGGTAAAAGAATGAGCTACATTGATACTTTTCCCGCTCGGTTTAGAAACGAGCAGCTGTCGAGTAAGTAAGTGTGGCGAACCAACTTGATGGGCTCTTGCTTCTGTTGTTTAGTTTTATAGTCATACGTCGTGCGTCTGAGTAACCCTGTTCAAACGCGTTCGACACAGCATCTCAGTGATTGATTCATATCTCTAATCATCATGGCAACTACTAACGACTCTTCCACACCACCAAAGCCTCTCGCCATCATTGTGGGGGCAGGACTTGGCGGCCTCGCTGCTGCTGTCGCAATTGCACTCTCGGGACAATATCGCGTCCAGGTCCTTGAAGCGGCGTCCAAGCTGGGCGAGATTGGTGCGGGAATCCAGCTGTCCTCCAATTGTTCTCGACTCTTGATCCGTTGGGGCTGTGACAAGTTCCTCCGGGACAATGTCGTTGCACCACGTCACGGTCGGGTTTGTCGATGGCAAAATGGAGAAATCCTGACGGACCGTATCATGAATCCGAGTGCCGAGGAGAGGTTCGGGGCGCCATACTGGCATATTCACCGCGCCGATCTACATCAGGCCCTTCTTGATAGAGCGATCGAGCTAGGTGCAGATTTGCGTACCAATGCCTGTGTCACAAAGGTTCGCGTGGGCGACGCTGATACCAGTGCCAGCGTTACTCTGGAGTCGGGCGAGACTTTGGATTGTGACCTTCTCATCGGCGCCGACGGCATTCGATCCAGGGTCAGAAACTCAATTTTCCCTGACTTTGAGGCACCGCGGCCTACTGGCGACTTGGCCTACCGCTTCAGAGTCAACACGGCTGACTTGCTGGACGACGAAATCCTCAAGCCTTTGGGTGAGAACCCAGACACCCACAGCTGGTGGGGTCCTGGCAAACACATTGTTGGGTACATGCTGCGAGGGAAGCAGATGTATAATGTCATCACTTTATTCCCTGATGATGGATCGCTTGGAGATGCAACACGCGGAACGGGGACCATTGAACACCTCAAGGAGATGTACCAGGGCTGGTGCCCTCAGTAAGTACTAAGACCTATGCTTTGGAGAAAGGGTTCTAACGTATAGTAGGGTCGAGAGGCTTATCAATAGGGCGCAAGAGAGTCAGCTGATCAAGTGGAAACTCATGGATCTGCCGCCACTGGAGAGATGGAATGACGGCCGCTGTGTACTTCTTGGCGGTATGTCCTCCTCTGCAAGACTCACTCCCATTGAGCACGTTTGACTAATTCATTTTTCCTAGACGCCTGTCATCCAATGCTCCCGTATTTGGCACAAGGCAGCTGTTCAGCAATGGAGGATGCGGGTTTCCTGGCCGAGTGCCTGAAGCATCTGCCTGGCCGTATCGAAACTGCTGCAGAGATCTACTCCAAGTATCGAAAACCACGTGCCACCAAAATCCAACTCTTTTCTCGCCAACAGAGAATTAGGAACCATCTGCCAGATGGCCCAGAGCAGCAAGAACGAGACGCTGTGTTGAAGAACCCAGATCAGCAAACCAAGGCTCACGTCTGGGCATGGGATTCTACGGACGGCGGCCCGGCGCAGGATTGGGTAACGGGACTTCACGGCTATGATGCGGAGCATGAGGCTGTCAAGGCATTGAGACTTGAAGGGCTTCTGGGCAAGTAGGGCTTTGTTGGTTGGAGGAGATTAGCCCTGCATTGGCAATTGTTCTTAGACGAGAGTTTAACCATGATGGTGAATAGAAATAGAGACGAGGCCAAGGAAATATTCTCTCAATGATACTGCTCTATCTGCATATCTAGGAAAGCCTGTACCCACGAAGTGTACCTGACAATACATCGTTCATTTGCGCATTATGATTATCAGAAATCAACTTTTAAGACGTGACTTTTTGGACACAGATCATTAACTAGAATATCATCACTATCATGCTCAACTATCACGAGTCTGTTTGTGCTTGTCGGTTGTAAGCTTGATAAGTAATAATGTTAGTCCGCATCTTGTATTAAGATGCACACGGAAAAGTCATTCTCCGCGTCGGAACATTTACCCCGGATGAGGGTGTGAAAGGCATAAAGCACATTGATTAACCATCTAAATAGTCAAGCATCCTCACAGAACGTAAACGGTAATAGACCCTTCATCATAACCCTCTTGTTTATTCACCCTCTTCACCTTTCGACATGTCGTTCATTTCAAGGGACATACCCGGTCTAGGCAGAATCACCACAAGTATTAAACTTTGCGAGGACACCGTTGTGCAGTTTCGAGGTGTTCCATATGGCGTCGTAGAGCAAAGATTCCGGCAGCCTCAACTCTGCGAGACATGGGGTGGTGGTAGTTTCGAAGCGAGCAAATTTGGGTTAGTTTCACTGAGACGCTAGTTGCTATTGCATTCGGAGCTTGAGTATGACTGACAACCGCATAGTCCTGCGTGTCCAAGCCCTGCTACAACATTCAATTTAGTGGGAGTAACGTTGAAAGCGCATGGACCTGACGCACAAGTGCCTGCAGACGAGTTTAAGTGTTTAAACTTGAACATAACCACACCGATTGAAATAGCCAGCAACCTGCTCCCTGTGTCCATCTACTTCCATGGGTAACCCTGCGACCACTTCAGGCGCTGTGCTTATCTTCTTACTGACAAACTTCTAGTGGTATGAACTGTACCTCTTCGGCCAACCATCCAGGGTACAACCCTGGCAACCTCGTACGACTATCCATGCGTCTTAGGAGTCCAATCATCGTAGTCACAGTCAAGTAAGACTACAATCACGGAACTTTAAAGTTCTATCCGCTGATCAAACCATCCGCCTAGCTTTCGTCTAGGGGCATTTGGCTTCATGGCCTCGGAAGACCTCAAAGCGGATAACAGAGAAGCCGGGTACCAGGGTGTAGGAAACTACGCCTTGTATGACCAATACACGGCGTTGAAATGGGTCAAAAAGTACATTTCTGGGTTTGGAGGCGATCCTGACCAGATCACGGCTATCGGTCAAAGTTCTGGCGCCAGTAAGTTGCAGCTCCGTTTGAGTAATGCAACTGTGGTTTCTGATAACGGATTACTCTGAACAGGTGACCTACATATCCTGATGATGTCAGACTTGCTTCGGTCTGAGGCACTCTTGTACCAAGTTGTGATAATATCAGGCAACGCTGTTATGACAAGCCGGGAGCCAGAACATCAACAGCGCATCTATGACAAGTTTTTGGAACACTTGCAAATACCGCTCACTTTACCACCAGCCAACAGGCTGGCAAGGCTTCGGGCCGTCAAGCAACAAGACCTCACGTCGGCCTACGGGTGCTTGGGTAGCCCTCTGCCCAACTGGCAGGCAACTGTTGATGGGATTGTTCTTAAAAAGTTGCCTACCTGTAATGGAATGTCCAGCCAGACCTACGCACCATCCATCAAGCGTATTTTGGTGGGAGACTGTGAACAAGAGGTTTGATGGGCTTCCATTACGTGAGAGGTTCAAGCTAACCTTTCTCTAGGGCATATTGTGGGGAGAAAGGATCAAACAGAAACGTTGGACCGCCACCAAGATCTTTGAGCTGCTGCGGACATACTTTGACCCAGCTGATGTCAGCGACATCCTTCGACAACATGATATCGCTGACGGGGATTCGGGTCAAGATCTTACGCCCAAACTCATCAAGTTCTGCGGTGAAGTAGAGTTCAAGCAACCTCTTTATGAACTGGCAGCCAACTGGAAGAATGGGGAGGCTTTCTACTATCACATGCGTTTCATCAACCGTTTTGAAGGCCGCTTCAAAGGCTCAGCTCACCATGGAGTAGACTTGCTCTTATTCTTCCAGACGTACAATCATCTATTATCGGGGGAGTATGAAGCCGCGGCGGAAGAGATGGGGAAACATTTCATCAAGTTCATCAGTGGAGGCTCGCCATGGGACTCTTTCAACAAGGCAGGGAGTTGTATGAGCTATGGCCCTGACCGGGTAGCAGTGATAAAACAAGACGAGGCTCACTTATGGCATCAGAAGGTGGTCGGGCGTAACAATTGGCACGACAAATGCACGCTTGTAAGCAGAGATCTCAGGGGGGAAGTTGTATACAAGAAATAGGGGACAGATGCGCGACAGTTCCTGAGGCCACCAGCTTCATTATGATCCTGAGCTACATTGAGCAACTTCTTTTAGTATTATAGGGACATGACGAGCGAGGTAAAATTAAAAATAAATAGAACAAACTCCCTGACGACCAATTTCATGCCGATTTGGACTTGTCAGGACACAATCACATGACACTGTTCTATCCAGTAAATGGCTTATATTGATGCTAGTGCATAAAGAAAAATGAAGCAGTGTTTCATGAGTCGTAAATACTCAACAAGACTTGAAATAATGCTCAAACAGTGGCTGTCCTTCTGTTCTTCTGTCTGAGTCATCTCACTTCGACATATGCTGCATTCTGCGGACCATCCATTCACCGGCCGTGTATATCTTCTCCTCGCCAACCTTACCGCCAACAGATACAACAGGCTCTTCCCTGTATTTCTCGATTGGCTGCATCAGCACATCATCTGCTGGTCGAAGGAAGTAAACCAAGCTGTACCTGTCAACCTGGCTTTGAGCTCCTGGGGCAGACACGACACGATGCTTCGCCGACTTAAGGTGGCCATTGCTGAACTTGACCATGGCGTCTCCGAGGTTGATAATGGCGTGGCCTGACAGAGGCTTAACATATGCCCATTCTCCCTGCTTTTCCGGATCATGACTCTGAATCTGAAGGCCGCCCAGCCAGTTGAACAAGACAGTAACACTACCGAAATCGGTGTGAGATGGCAGGCCAATTGTCTTAGTCTGTGAAGGATCATGAGGGGGCTTTTTAGTGATTCGGATGTGGTCTCCTGAGAGCGAGTCGATCTTGTTCTTGTCGGCGAACACTTTAGACGGAAGACCGAGCTCCTGGGCTAGAAAGCGAAGAACAAAAAGGCCTAAGGAGTGGCAATCTCTAGTGAAGCTCTTGAGCTCGTCCCAATTCTCAGTGAGCTGAGGAGGGTAGGTCCGTGACTCGGAATTCCCCAGCAGGTGGTCCTTGGCGATGTTGAAGAACTCTGTGGTATCCGGACGCAAATCTTTGTCCGTCTTCTTGACCGTCCCGGCCGGCTTGTATCCGAACATGGACTTGCCCTTTTCTGCGCGAAACTCCATCTTTCGTTCCAACGGCAGGTCGAAAGCGTCCTTGGAGAAGGTGGCAACTCGTTCGGCCTCGTCGAGAAGGATTTGACCCACAGGATGATCAGTCAAGTCCAAGTAAAAGAAGCCATCAGACTGAACAGCCTTCAAAGTCTTCTCTATCTCAGCCTTATCAGAGGATGCCAGTTTCTCGTATGAGATGCGAGCGATTGGAACTGTTGGCACATCATCAGGGAAGGGGGGAAGATCGGTGGCAAGACGACTCATGGTGGTAGATTTTGCAAAAAATTATATCGTTGGATAGATATTGGGAAAGCAGGTTGTATCTAGAGTGGGGGATAATATGTGCCTTGTGAACCGAATACTTAGCTGGTCAAGTAAGTGTATTTGATATATACTGGACGCATATATTTTGCAACCTACCCTACCTATGTGCAACCGTTGTCGCTTCTTGCAGCACCGCAGGAGCTGGTTCTTTGCCTGCCTCAAAGTGTTTCTCCGGTATATTGCTCCGATTTACGGGCAGCTGCTAGCTACGGGGTAGCCTTTCTCCGATGGTAGAGGTGCAGGTCAACCATCGCGGGGTAACATTCCCGTAGCCATCACTGCAGCGCTGCTGTAAGTAAGCAGGCTCCATACTTACCTAGGTAGAGAGTAACGTGATCAGGCATTCTGCCATCGTTCTTACCAACAGGCGTTGCTACGCTCAATAACCAGATTCAGGGGTATGTTATACTGTACGTGGCTGGTTGTTGGAATTTTAGTCCGGATGGGGCTTTTTAGTGGACACAGAGACTACGCTACGCAGATGATCATGGAAAGATGGATGCAAGAGTCTAGCACACCGTGTAATTATCACCAAGTCGCCTCGACGGTCGTGTCACTTCACTTAAGGCGTTGAACTTGAACGGAAAGATGCATTCAGCAAACAGTAGGCTCCCACTTCTCATCCTTGTCACCGCGTTGGTTCTTATTTCATGAAAGAGTCTCGTGAAGACAGTACAGTACCCAGATATTTGCTACGTGATTCTCCAATTGCACTCTGCTCTATCCTAGATAGTCATCCTTACATTCGACAGCCATAAACTCAAGCAAGGGCAGTCCATTGAACCATCCTGCCCTGGGACTGCCGACCATCTTGTGCGTGTTCTTGGCATCTTCATCTTTGATGCTAATAGTCCTACCCCCACGTGCACAAGCGGCATCGTTCAACAGCTGGCTGTGACACAGCTTGTCGAGTGATGTGAACCAGAACGTGGCTGCTTCCACCGTGCTGGCAACTGTCAAAAGACCATGGTTCTGCAAGATGCATGCCTTCTTGGATCCCAGAGCCTTTGCAATATTCCGACCCTCTTCGTTGGCCAGGACCACTCCTTTAAAAGAGTCATAAACCGCCAAGTCGTTCCAAAACGCGCAAGAATCTTGGCTGGTGATATCCACGCTTCTACCCCAGGCAGAAAAGGTGCGGCCGTAGAAGCTATGAGCGTGTGCGGCGCAGTTGACGTCGGGCCTAGCTTTATGGACTTCGGCATGGATGGCGTATGCTGCGAGATTCAGAAGCCGATTTGGCCCACCCCCAATGACGTGCCCTTCATGATCGACATGGATCAAATCTGATTTTTTGATCAGATTAAAAGGCATGCCAAAAGGGTTCACCCAGAACGTGTTGGGGTCAACAGGATCTCGTAGGGTAATGTGACCAGCAACACCTTCGTCGAAGCCTTGTTTTCCAAAGACTCGAAAACTTAGAGCAAGCCGGCCCTTGAGATACTCTCTCTCTTCAAACTTATCTGCGAAACTCGGTACGCGGGGAAATTCTCCTGCGCTGACGGTGCGTTCGCCTGGTTTGATATCTAGCTCTGACATTGCTGATGATGGCTGAGGAGTGGTTGAAGGACTTTGCGTAATTGCGGCGGAAAGGGTTGCCATTATAAGGCGATATGTGCAAGGAGACTTTGAAAAACGTGTAGAGCTATGGTATGGTGAGACTTATTACGAAGCGCTGTAACCAAAAGGCCATTCAAAAGAGCATGGTGGGAGCTGCTCGACCTTTTAACGATACCGACTTGCTCATCTTAACCCAACCAGTAAGTACCACCCTCTAATTCGAAGAATACAAACACACACCTTGTGATACATTGGTACGCCGCTTTCATTTATAATCATCGGAGAAATCTTGTCAGCGAAGGGTAACATCTCATCATTCTTCAACCGCATCCAATAGTGTCATGCCACTAGAGGAGCGGCAAAAATATTGCTCAGGGGGGGTTAATGATAGACCGGCAACGTTCGGCACAACATTTCACCGCCAAGTAACTATTATTATTGCAAATACCTACGTTGTTAAGTGACTTATAGACCTGCAGCCCAAATATCCCCCGGGTTGAATATTGATGAGTTCAGCCAGCCAGCCAGCCAGCTTTTTACCAAGCACTAGAGCTACTAAGAATAAAGCACCCCAAGATCATCCAACCCCAGCGTCAACAATATCTATCAAAATCAATCACCATGACTGAAGCAGCTCACACCGACTCCGGTCTTTCTCACTACACCGACTTACGGCGCACCAAAGCTACGAGGAAAGAAGATCCTTTCGAATATCAAGCTGGTTTCGGAAACCATTTCCGGTCCGAACTCATCCCCGGAACTCTCCCACAGGGCCAGAATCACCCCCAGATATGTCGATTCAACTTGTATACCGAGGTTCTTACATCATCCGCCTTTGCTGCGCCCCGCCACGCAAATCTGAGCTCTGTTCTGTACCGTTGCCGGCCGAGCTGTGCCGTCGGCAAGGCCCCCGACCCGAACCTCGTACTGGGCGCTTAAGCTGACCATGAATCAGATGGCCACCTGCAAGTTGAAACGAGGGCCAAATGGCAGAGTTGCTTCTTGGCAACGAATCCCGGTGTCAAGTCCATCGCTTCACAGGCTGAGTGGGCGCCGTTCGAGTTGCCTGACAAGAAGACAGATTTTGTTGATGGTGTCAAGACGGTTGGTGGCAGCGGTGATGCAAACTTGCGAGACGGAATTGCTTTACACATCTATGCTATTAACTCGTCTATGGAGAATCGAGCAACCGTCAACGCTGATGGCGATTTCATGTTGGTTGCTCAACTCGGTCATATCATCATCCAAACCGAGATGGGGCGGCTGTATCTCCAACCGGGAGAGATTGCCGTGATCCCACGAGGCATCAAACACCGTATATCCCTCGTGGAAGGATACGAGGCTGCCCGTGGCTATCTGATTGAGCTATACGGCTCGCGATGGGAGCTTCCCACCCTTGGTCCAATCGGCTGCAGCGGCTTAGCCAACCCGCGAGACTTCCTCACACCGGTAGCTTTCGTAGATGAAAAGTTGGATGATGAGTGGCTCGTCTTCACCAAGATCAACGGAGAATATTCAGTCCACCATCAGGACCATAGCCCATTTGATGTGGCAGCTTGGCATGGCAACTGTGTCCCCTTCAAGGTAGGCTGACCTTCCCTTCACTCTCTCAACATCCTAAGTCAGTTCGTTCTAACGGTCATGTAGTACGACCTGACGAAATTCGTCAGCGTGTCTTCAGTCTCAGTCGATCACACAGACCCTTCTGTCTTCACAGTTCTCACCGCCAAATCGAGGGATCCAGATACACCACTGGCTGACTTTCTGTGGTTCGGTCCTCGGTGGGACGTAGCACAGAATACATTTCGACCACCCTTCTTTCACCGCAATGCCGCTTCGGAGTTTCTGGCCAACATCTACTCAAAGGCCAATGGCGCCGGTCGCTCCGCCGGTTTCAGACCTGGTGGGGGTAGTTATGAAGCTGGGCACATTCCTCATGGGGGTTTCTCACAGCCCTACTTGACAGAGATGAAGAGAATGAAGAACGACCCGAGAATCATCTCCTCAGGTATGTGTGAATCGTAGGCTAATGCCTTGAGCTGTCACATAGACTAATGCATGAGCATCAGGATCTCTCACTTTTATGCTAGAAAGTAGTCGTTCCTTGCTCTTTACGGAATGGGGACTGTCAAGTTCCAAACAAGAAGCAACAGAGGCGGTAGTTTGGAAGAATTTCCCGGTAAGATCTAGAGCTATCCAACAGGTAGATGACTCGGTGCACACTAACACCTTCACTAGGATCGATTCAGTACCGATCCCATTGTTCGTCAGTTGCTTGAGAAAGTGAAGGCGAAGGACTTGGCAAATAAGGAGGCTGATGAGCTTTTTTACGATGACGAGCGTATCGCAGCATTAAGCCTGGAGTGATGGGTATATGGTCTGGTCTCTCTATCGTGGGTGGGTCGAACGTTCAGTCGGTGGAGCTGCTTGCAGGTCGTGCAATGTTGCCTTTTTGGGTAAATCCTGCCCCTGGCTTGGCTTCTATGGATACTCTGAGCTCGTCATAAATAAATTTGTGTTATCTATTGACCTCTCTTTCAAGAAACTCAGTACCTCGAGTTTAATCAAGGCTCCTTCATCATTATTGCGCCGATATGTTACTGGAGAAATACGCCAACACAGCAATCGTCGCGCCTAGCAGAAATGTGACAGACACAGAAACCACATCTCCTCCAACGCCATCGGACAGAATGCCAGTCCAAGATTTTGTCGTCACCTTTGACAGCCCGTGGGACCCCTATGATCCACGAAATTGGCCCCTGAAGCAAAAGATACTCACCACTCTGCTCTATGGGCTTAGTACGATGGGCTCGACATTTTCCACGGCTTCATTCTCAACGGGGATCCACGAAATGATGGAAGAGTTCAAGATTTCGGAAGAGGCGGCAAGTTTAGGGACGAGTTTGATCTTGATGGGTTTTGCATTCGGGCCCCTGATATGGGCCCCTATCAGTGAGCTTTACGGACGGAAGCTTCCTATGGCTATCCCGTATTTTGTAGCTGTCTGCTTCACATTTGGAACTGCGGCTGCCAAGGACACGCAGACACTCCTCATCACGCGGTTTTTTGCGGGCTTCTTTGGAAGTGCACCACTGTGTATAACTGGTGGCGTGCTTGCGGATACCTTCTTACCCCAACAACGAGGACTGGCCTTGACGGGTTACGCTCTGGCTGTTATCGGCGGGCCCGTGCTAGGTGAGTGATATCTCTCCCATTCTCAGCATGTCGGGCTCGGATAGCTGATCAATATTTCCAGGCCCTATTGTTGGTGGAGGTGTCATGTACGCCGGGTTGGGTTGGCGTTGGACGCAGCTCATCACTGGCATCATAATGGCCATCATGGTTGTCCTTGACTTTGCTTTCATCAACGAGTCTTATCCCCCCATTCTTCTTGTCCGCAAGGCCCGACGGCTCCGTTTGGAGACCAGAAACTGGTCATACCATGCCCAGCACGAGGAGCGAGATGCCACATTCAGAGAGATGATGACAAAATTCGTGATAAGGCCTATTCAGCTTTTGATGACGCCCATCTGCTTTTTCTCTGCTTTACACGCAAGCTTCGGTACGTCAATATCACTGGATGCGAGCTCATCTATCGTGGTGAACTGACTGAAATGTTTAGTTTACGGCATCGTTTATCTGAATCTTGGATCCTTTCCAAGAATCTTCCAAGGAGCTCGGGGGTGGAATGCTCTGATCGGCAGTCTCGCTTTTCTATGCCTTTTCATCGGTGCTTGCCTTGGCTCACTTGTCAATACCGCTTGTTCGAGGTGGTACGTAGCTCGTCTCAATGCTAACAACGGGCATGGAACCCCTGAACATCGCCTTCCTCCAATGATGATAGGATCGGCTTTTCTCATGGCTGGCCTCTTCATGATTGGTAACACAGCTGATCCGGACTCCTACCACTGGATCGTGCCCATGATAGCCGCAACTATGATGGGTTTGGGCTTCTTTACCATCTTTCAGTCTGTCTTAAGCTACCAGATAGACACGTTTCCGCAGTATGCAGCGAGCGCTGTTGCTGCCAACACATTCATGAGGAGTATGCTGGCCAGCATCTTCCCCCCTATAGTGCCAAAGATGTACTCAGCGCTGGGTATTAAGAATGCCTCTAATCTGACTGGATACGTGGCATTGGCATTGCTCCCTATCCCATGGATTTTCTTCTACTTTGGGGCGAGGATTCGAGCAAAGGGAAGATGGATCGCGAGGAAGACCTGATCGTACGCAATGATTACAAGGCTAAAAAGGCATAAACTATCCAAAAGTGATTTTATTCAATAGTCCATTCAGTCTATAGAGTATCAACTACTGAACAGTTTTCTACAACAGCATTGATGATATGCTACGTTCCCATGCCAGAGCAAAGAATAAGAATTCCTATTGAGTAATGTATCGTAGTTTGTTTACTAAGAATGGCCTGCCAGCGTCAGTTAACATCGGCATATCCTACCTTGTATCGACTTGATTTTCAGCGATAAAAGGTACGAAGAGAGAGGGAGATGTGTTAGTTGGCTTATCTCCTCGACCAATCGGCATCCACCAACATTTGCCCACTTATAACACGATCATGACTCAGTGCAAAACGTCGTTATCGTGCTCGTATAAAATTGCCCAAAACAGTTAGTGACCCTCTCCACCATGATCCCCCACCTGAAGCATCACCAACAGGGGCGGGTGGCTGAATCCTCATGCCTGTCACTCTCTGGACGATGCATTGCAAGAGGGAGATTGTGAATCCAGCAAGAAACAATGCATACTCCTCGCAAGAGAAACGTCGTCTCGAGGAAGCGAAGCGGATGCGTGACTTGTCGGGCACGTCGTCTCAAGTGTGATGAGGCCAAACCTCATTGTTCCAATGTAAGACCCTCTCCTTCACTCTCCATTATGCCATCCACTCACACCATCAAGTGTACCCGACTTCGGCTGCAATGCGGTGGATATGTCACTCGATTCAGGTTCAGGGACCAGACAGACTTGTTAAGGAACAAGCACCAGAGAAATGAAAGAGACAAGGCGTCTCCACAGACTGCAAATGAGACGCCAGGGACCCCTCGACTCGAGAATGATCAAGGACAGGTGTCGACCCATCCGACTCCTCCACCACCAGACACTGGTCGGCTTCCAACCCCCATACTCCCTTGCGCAGGCGAAATAGAGGTGCCTCCACAATCCACGGCGCCGGGAGACAATGTCCCGGTGATTGTTCAAGACATTGATCCAGACCAGAGCCATCAAACAGACTCTGAAGCCCAACAAAGGATTGTGGACAACTCCGTACCCTCACCTCTGGCTGTCGAACCCTTCCTCAACCCCCCACTCTCCTCAATTCGAGTCTCACAAGACCATGGACTCATCGACACGACGCCAAGTCCACGATCCAGCCATGAAGCAGTGCCCACGCTTGTCGAAACACAACTTGAGAGGTTCCCTCTTGTGGAGAGCCCCGAGCAACAACAAGTTGGCTCAACACCGCAGGTAACTCGATTCGAAATAACAGGAATCGAAGCAATTTTCCCAGTTATCCAAGTCTCTCCGGCCTCGAGCGAGTGGACAGATCAGCAGACCGACACGAGTTGGTGTGGGTTTCTAGCCGTCGCCCAAGAGCCTGAGCCGTCGTCAGTTGCACCACCAGGTCTGTTTGAAGCGGCAAAATTTCCACAGGACATGATATACTATCACCATTTGTGTGACCCCTCGTTGTCAGGTCTCCTCTCCGTCCTTGGAGTTCGCGACGTCCTGAGCGTCGGTGGCTTGGACAAAGGCTTCTTCCATGCCGCCCTGGCATTGTCCGCCCTTCACATGTCCCATTCATCTTCTGTGCCCAAGACGGTCGCCGACTGCTCTGCCCTTCACGCGTTGGATCACTTTGTCGAAGCTCTTGGTTACATGCGGTCGGCGCATTTGAACAACGACATTGCCACGATCGACGCTCCTGGAAGAGGTCAAAACACCATCGCTTGGCTCGCCACGTTGCTTCTACTTGCCAATTTTGAGCTCAATAGAGGACAGATAAAGCTCTGGTATGTGCACAGTCATGCTGCTGTGACTTACCTATCCCATAATGTCGCTCAAGTTGGCGAACTACCTGTTGGAAAGTCCATCATTCGCTCATTCTCCAGGATTGAGGCTTATTTGGAAATCTTTGATCGATCCTATACTGCTTGCCATAGCCTTGCAACTTCCAACGTCTCAGCCATGCTGGGAACATCTCTGAGAACCTCGACAGATTCTTTTGACCGACTACTCTACATACTGCCTCGGGTTGGTGAGTTTGAAGAAGAATGCCGGACAAGCCCTCAACTGGACAGTCACTGGCGGATTCAAGCACGGAACCTTATCGATGAGCTGAAAGCGTGGCGACGGTCATTGCCTGATCGCGATGTGCCGTCTGCCGATGAGGTAGATGCCGATCCATGGAAACTGAGCGACGATAGCTCAACATTGATCATTCGCCCCTTGACATTGAGTCGTGCGGCCAATCCAGCCAAGGCTGCAACCAGCTTCATGCACTACCTGGTGTCACTGGTAAGACTTGAAATGAAGTACTCGCCAGGAATCAGACGAAAGCTTCCGGAGAACGGACGCAAGCTTATTCTTGTTGCTTGTCGTCTCGCAGCTGGTGTGTCCAGCTCGGTCTGTGCCGCCAGCAATGCCTACGGTCACGGAATGGTTCCTGCATTGATGAATGCTTACTACTCATCTGACGACCAAGCAGCCAAGGCTTGGATCAAAGACTGGATCTCTGGGTTCCCACGAGACAGAGAGGGGATATGGAATGTGCGCCATGCTCATAGGCTTCTTCAGTACATTGACCAAGAGTACAGTCAAAGAGGCTCTAGACTTGGCTGGGAAGTGATAAAGGTACGGATGGTTGACCTGGAGGAGAATAGTATACCTCAAGATGACCATGATGATGGATCAGATCGCTTCTCGGTGGAGATCTACTCCCGCTGCGCACGCGGCTGGAGTATAGATTTTGTAGAAATTCCATAATGGACTCGTTAGCTGAGATACAAGCTTATTGCTATGGCGGACTCATCAAATTGTTGCTGAGTCACGATATGGACCACTTAGGATGTGTAGGGAATTGTCGCCATCGTCGTGTAACTTGGGCATTCAGACTTTGGAGCTCTTCCACAATATGATGTCCAAGACGCTCTTCCTCTTAGATCAATCTTGAGGCAATTGCCTACCTATGATGTCTGGTACCTGTTACCCTACCCCCCAAAGACGTCAAAGTTAGTAATGTGATGACTATCAAATAGCTTCTTGGGTTCGATGCCAACCGCGTGACTTAGCTGATTGCCCAAGATGGTGGAGCCGCAGTAAAATCCACTCGTTCCTAGATACCGAATTAGGCAATGATAACTGACCATGTCGATTCCCACGATGGGATTGGATTGTGAACAGCCGGGAGCCTTAGCCAAGTCGGGATGTGGATTGCATAAAGCTCAATACTTCCCTCAAGCTGGCACTCAACTACTGTACTGTGTGTACGATTGAAGATAAGACGTCCTCCATATCGCCCACTTGATACATCTCTTACATTTCCGGATCCCTAACAACAATCATGAGCCCCAGCGCCATCGCAACTCCCCCAGAGGCGTCAGCCCAGGCTCCTCAGCCGAAGCTTGGCGAGCTTAGGTCAAAGGGAATGCACAGAAACCTTGTTCCAGAATCTGAACAAGGCCCAGTTCCGGCTGCCGATGACCCTGTGAGATTCACACAGAAGGCCACCACCGCTCACATGGTGAAAGTGCGCTGGACTGCAGAGAATGGCTGGGAGAATGCGGAAATGGTGCCATATAGCAAGATTTCACTTGAGCCCACAGCTAGCGTCTTGCATTACGCTACCGAGACCTTTGTAAGTTTAATGCCCCTGCCAAGGTTTCCCCTTCGGGCTGGTCAAAGTATGCTAACAAAGATCATAGGAGGGCATGAAAGTGTACCGAGGTTACGACAACAAACTCCGCCTATTCCGACCTCAACTCAACTGTGCCCGTATGCTTAGATCCAACGCCAGAGTTGCCCTGCCATCTTTCAGCCCCCAGGGACTACTTGACGTCATTGTCAGCTATGTGGCGACCGAGTGTCCCCGTTGGCTTCCAGAGCCTGGCACCAATATCTACCTTCGACCAGCCATGATCGGAAGCGGTGAGGCATTGGGAATCAGCGTCCCAGCCGAAGCACTCTTCTTCCTTTTCGCAGCCTTGTTTCCGCAAGCTTCCAAGGCACCACACCCTGGCGTCAAACTATTGGCCAGCAGTTCCGACATTATTCGCGCTTGGCCTGGAGGCTTTGGTAATGCCAAGGTGGGTGCTAGCTACGGGCCAGCTATGGCAGCACATGGTAGGGCTCGTGAGGAGGGATGCGGCCAGACCCTGTGGCTCTTCGGACCCGAGAAGTACGTAACGGAGGCGGGTGCGAGCAACTTCTTTGTCATCTGGAAACGAAAAGACACACAGCAGTTGGAACTGGTGACAAGTTCACTCGATACTGGAGTCATTCTGCCTGGCGTTACCCGACAAAGTGTCTTGGAAATCGCCAAGGAGCGACTAGCGAAGGATACTGCGGCCCAATGGTCTGAGCTTGAGCCGTTGGAGGTTGTCGAGCGGCCTTTGACTATGGATGAGATCGCAGAAGCCCACTCCGATGGACGCCTTGTCGAATGCTTTGTCAGTGGAACAGCAGTAAGTTTGCACTTTGATGTTTGAGTTTAAATCCTCGTTGTGCTAACATGTCTCAGATGTTCATCACTCCAGTTTCATGCATCCGGTATGATGGTACAGATGTGCCTTTCCCCATGACGGTTTCAAGCACCGGCACAAAGACTCCTCTGTGCCAGTATTCCACAAAGATCAAGTCTTGGCTGGAAGACATTATTTACGGGCGTGTTGAACATGAGTGGGGACATGTTATCGAGGAGTAAGCCCGTTTAGACGAGACCTGGGTGGGTTTGGCAGAGCGTTGCAATATATGGCCTTTATCAATTCATTTAGAGTATCTAACAATCTCATGGCACGAAGTGTATGACTGGCATAGAAGAATAACAATGAACAGACATTTCGATATCGTAATAGGTAGACGGAGTATTGAGAAGCGTTTTTGCTGTTCACATGACGGAGATCCAGCCATGATAGCCAAACTACCAAAGTACCTATCATGAAGTGGAGCATAAGCGAGATTTAATAGGCCCGTGTGTGCATCTAAGCGCCTCGGATCAGCTCCTCCGCGCTGATCCGATTGGCTGATCTCAGGGCATAATTGTGGGCCTCTTTTTGTTAATAAATCTGGGGCATTTCGACCCCTTTCTTTTATAGAAGAACAAGGCTCTTTTAACCATATTTTCAACGCTTGCTACTGTGAAACGCGCTCTGTTTGACATTAAATCAATAAAGATGAAAGATGCCTAGTCGTACTTTAGGAACCATCTATGTGTTTCTATAGAGCATGACCACATTATGCTGACCGTTCTTGTTATCCAGTTGCCTACCCTATATGTATATCGGGCGAAAGCCGAGCACACTGAACTTAACACAGGCACCTCATCATCCGTTACAAGTTATCTCTAATTTCTCTTAAACATTGATTTCATATAGTCATTTAAGCAGAAGAAGAAGGTCAAAGTGAGAATGAACTCTTGAACCATATCCCAGTACCACGACCAGAATTATTTTTCACTGTTTGATCTCCATCAAAGCACTGCACAAATTACACTACTGAGTCGGAACGAATAGACTCGATAGAGAAATAGTTGACGACGTGGCTCAAAGCTAGCTCAGCATGATTCTAGTCATAGTCAGCATGAATATATGTATGAAAACGTCCTCTTGATGCGACATACCTTCATTGAATCGTTTGTTAGACCACCAACATGTGGCAACAAGGTCACACAGTCGTAACTCAGTAGTCTAGGATTCACTTTCGGCCTTGGAATCTTGTTAGATCAGAGACAGAAGGTAGCTGGTTGGGTGCTTACTCGTCGTGGTGGACGTCCAGTCCCGCGCCACCCACGATGCCCTCCTCAATCGCATCACAGAGTGCCTCCTCATCAATGCAGAGTCCCCTAGCAATGTTGATGATCCTGACACCTTTCTTCATCTCACTGAATACTTCTTTATAGAGAAGATGGTGGGTTGCGACTGAGTAAGGACATGATAGAAGAATACAATCGACGACCCGTGCGAGACTCAGTAGACTTTCATGAAGGACAACCGGAGGAAGACCGGTAGTTGATGCCTTATCTTTGTCAAGACGACTGCGCAGGCTTGCCCTGTCTATGCTGTGAATTTTCATGCCCAACGTCGCTGCTTGCCTTGCAATCGTCTCTCCTATAGAGCCCATGCCGATGATGCCGAGGCTCTTCCCAAAAGGGTCAACAGCATTTCTGGCAGAGTCTCGTAAAGCTGGGAGAAATTGATCTTGACGAAGCATTCGCTCGTACCGGCTCAGGTTACGGAAAGCCGCCACAATGAGATAGATTCCCACTGCAGCCGTGGACTGGCTCCCGCCTGTCGTATTGAAGAAGGTGATTCCTTTCTCACGAAGCTCGTCAACCGCCTCGTCGTTGTAGCCATGGCCGAAATTGACAATCACTTTCAGGCTTGGGGGGAAATGCGGAAGGCCCCGGTGTGTCCAACCGATCAAGACCTTCTCGCAACCTTCTGGTAAATTGAGGCCGAGGCGCACAATTCCATCGACATCTTTACAGATTCCGGACTGCAATGACTCGTGAAAGGTGTCATTGGTCGGAAAATCGTAAGATTTGACGTCGAATTTGGCGGTAAAATTGACCCAGGTCTCATCGGAAACGAGTCCAGCGGGTGACCCGATGACGAGGATTTTTGGCTTTGCATCCATGTTGACCCGAGCGATAAATGTTAAGATGATGATAAGCAAGTTTGACAAAGCCATTTGTCCCAGTATATACTCCGTACCTAACCCGGGACCCTTTGAAAGAGAGGTTCCTTCGACTGAGTCGTCTCCATCAAAAGGCTCATGATTGGACCTCGTACAAATTGTCCGAATTAGGCAATTTTGGCTCACATCAAAGCGTCGCTGATTGGAGGTGGACTATCTGACCAATCACCACAGCAGAAATGAGTCAGAAGCCACGATAAAAGGTGATGCAGGATGCTGGTGTTTTGACGATACCGAAGGCATTTATTACGGAACTTTGACTCAAAATGGATCACGGCAAATTTTTTGAAAGGTACAGGACCTTCCCTGGTTAACGTCAAACGTGCCACTGACGGGCAATCAGCGTCGATAAGCTTCAAGCTCGCTTCATCGACAGTGAGTTCCGATACTTGCACCCATAGAATGAGTACCTGGCTAAGTATAGCGAAACTCTTTAGGGCTTAGAGATGCAATCGAAATCCCTTCTGTATCTTCCGAGGCTGGTCGGAGGGCCGACACTACCAAGGTTTCCCCACCCGCTGATCATTTAGAGGCCGCACGCTGACTGTGAGTTTAGATGGCCCATTGGATCAAGAGTGAAATGGAGGCCCTTAGTATACAAGTGCGCTTGAAGCCTCTGGGCAAAGAACCTGGAACGGACCTGGACCTACCCGCATTGATCCTTGGTCGCTACGGAAGTGACCCTGATAAGCCCACTATCATGGTTTACAGCCATTACGATGTCCAGCCAGCCAGTCTACAAGACGGTTGGGATCATGACCCATTCACCCTGACGGAGAGTAACGGGCTTCTACATGGTAGAGGAACTTCGGACGACAAAGGCCCGCTGGTGAACTGGCTCAACATGTTGGAAGCCTTCCAAGACGCTGATCAAGAAGTCCCGGTGAATCTGGCCTTTTTCCTTGAAGGCATGGAAGAGAACGGTTCTGTCGGATTTCGCTCCGCCCTTGAAGACGAGGCAAACCAGTTTCTTTCTGACGTTGATGCCGTGTGCTTGACGGATGTCGCTTGGGCGAGCAACACACAGCCGACGATTCCTCGAGGTCTCAGAGGAGTTCTATTCTACAGAATCACCATCCGTGGCGCTCAAGAAGATGCACACAGCGGACTGTTTGGCGGTGCCATCTCGGAGCCAATGACTGACATGGTCAATGTCATGAGCTCGCTTGTGGACTCCAAGGGCAGATTGCTTATTCCCGGCGTGTATGATGCTGTGCTCGAGGTCACCGATGAAGAGCGAGAGTCTTATGAGAAGCTCCCGATAACAGCGGAATCCCTGGATGGAGGAATTGGAGGTAAGTTGGTTCATGCAACAAAGGCAGAGACAATTATTTCCAAGTAAGTCAGCGTGGTTCTTAGATTTGGGGGGGGGGGGGGTTGGACATTATCGCCAACACGAATGTAGATGGCGACAACCTTCTCTCAGCCTCCATCGCATAGAGAATCTGAAGCCCGGACCCGGAGCAACCACCTCGATCCCAGCCGCCTTGGTCGGAAAGTTCAGCATCCGGACAGTTCCCAATATGGGGGCAAGCGAGGTGGATGCCATGGTCCGACAACACATTGAATCAAGATTCAAGCAGCTTCAGAGCAAGAATGAGCTTGACATTGACTGCGTGCATCAGAGTGACTGGTTCTATGAAGATGTCGACCATTGGAATTATCAGGCAGCGATCAAGGCCATAGAACGAACTTGGGGCGCAACTCCTCCAATCACTTGTGATGGTGGCAGGTCTGTACTTGTTGAGTGCTGAAAAAAGATCATCCTGCTAACTGGTCACAGTATCCCAATCGCGTTGGACATGAAGAAGGTCTTGAAGAAAAACGTCCTCTTGCTCCCAGTAGGGAGACCAACCGATGGTATTCATTCTGTGAACGGTACGTGGCGACTGACTACCACCACGATGAAGCTCACTGACACATTGACTGTGGTTGCAGAAAAACTGGACAGGATCAATTAGTAAGTTCTCAAGTAAAAGAATCTTGTTCAAGGACCTAAAGCTAACCTTCATGTACAGCTTCAATGCAATCAAGGTCTACGGCTCATATCTTGGGGAGATAGCCGCTCGATGGCACGGAAAGTGAGGTTCGGCTGGGAGAGGGGCAGAGATTCTCTTTACAGATAGTACGAAGACGGTAGAAGCATCGTGCTCTGCGGGTTGTAATGGAATTTTAATCGCTCTCCTCTTGATCAGATGTTTTGGTCTTAAAAATTATAATAAGGAGTAAGAATTTTGGTACTAGAGATGCCGTTTTTGTACTTCGTCCTTGATAACTCCTCCAAGAGAGACCATCGTCTGTAAAACTTCAAGGTTTAATTACACAAGTCTGACTCTGTAAAATGGTTAACGTCAATGGAACACAAAGAATCTTTTGAGGAATATTAATGAAGTTCGTGAATGCCTTTTGTTTATAAATTTACTCTTCTTATGATGCCTTGTTGACCACACCTAGAGGATCATGAGATAAGACTTTGATCTTGGTTTTATTTTCCCTTCCTCTATCTAAAGCCCAACCTCCCCAAAGATCTCGCATCACGCCGTCTTGCCAAGCACCTTTTCCAACAGGCGGATACAGGTTGGATGATAAAACCTTTCGTACTTATGAAAGACCTTGCTAGCAAACTCCTTATCCAGGTTTTGCAAACATTCAAACCTGAAGCTAGTCAGTATCTCGTTCCGATAATGGGAGCAGCTCGACTTACAGTGGTCGGACAAACTTCATCCGCCCAGTTTCTCCCAGGAAAACCTCTGTATCTTCGAAGAGGCCTCGGTCTCCGGCCTTCAAGCCGACTCGGAGATATCGTGACAACACTTCAAAGTTGGTCGACTTTCTTAGCCCATAGATGGAACCAAGAAGCTGAGACGACTCCAAAGTGATGGGTCTGGGCGAGTCCAGCAGAGCATCCAGGAAGACGTTCAGCTGGCCTGCGCTCCAACCCTCGACATCTGCAGCAGAGACAGAGGAAGTCGAGTCTGAACTCAAGTCGATCCACTTCTGGGCAAGACGGAGACATTCATCGTACTCTGGAGAGTGGAAGTCGGGCTTCTGGGGCAAGCCAGGCTTGTGGTACCATTCTTCCCAGTTTATGGAGTTGAGGGCTTCCGTAGCGACAGCGTCCTGAGAGAAGAAGTCCAAGAGTGTAACCTTGAAGGTATCCGAATCAAGTGTTGCTTTTGAGAATTTTCCGAAATACTGAATCGAGTTAGTTTGACTCTGCCAGGTTGATGGATGGGGTTGATCGAACTCACATGTGGGATAAATGGCATCCACTTCTCTCGTCCAACCAACTTCTCCAAGAAGCACAAAAATGTGTAACCCTTCTCGTACGAGATCTTGGACATGACGTCATCTGGACGCTTGCCCTGAAGGTCCAAGACCAAGCTTGTCTCGGGGCTTTCACTGCCTCCATACGATTCGATGCCATAGACGAGTTCATTCCAACCAACGATGGCCTCAAAGACAGCTGCCTTCTCGCCCTTGATCTGCCGTAGAATCGCACGCTCGGTGTAAACAGTCCAACCCTCGTTCAGCCAAAAATGTTCCCAGGATGAGTTTGTAACCAGGTTACCGCTGAAGTTGTGGGCGAACTCGTGGGCGACGACAGAGATGTTCTCCCTGTCACCAGAAATGACGGTTGCGCTGTAGAAGTTGAAGACGGGGTTTTCCATTCCGCCGAGATGGAAGGATTTGGGGAGGATAACGAGGTTGTAGAGTGGCCAAGGGTTCGTGAAAATGAGTTTCTATATCACGTTGCGTTAGCCACCCTTGGTTCATTGGGACTGAAGCTCTATCGGGGCCTTACCTCTGCCACATCAATAATCGCGTCAATGTCAGGTTGAAGCTCAGCGACAGCTGCTTCCAAGCTTGATGGCGAAGAGTAGAGATAGCTCATTTTGCCAATCTTTGCTCCGGTCAGATTTCTGAGTGATATCAGTAGTCAGAAAACTTGTCAAGGCCAATGAACTTACCCGCTAGCAATTGCAAACAGATAGTTTGAAGTAGGAACATCTTGCTTAAACTTGTACTCGTTCGTCTCCTCCATGTTGGAAACAGGGGGGAACAAAAGGTCATGTTGAGGGATACCACTTGCGACAACCGGCAATGGGGAGGATATGGTTATATCGAACGTCGTCTTAACAGAAGGAGTGTCTTGACAAGGGAAGATGGAGCGTGCGTGGACAGGCTCTCCTTGAGAAACTGTTGACTGTTAGCGAAGCCCCGCATGTTTGAGATATGGTGAGAGCGAACATAGGAAGGGGTACAGCTTGTCATCTGTCTGCTCGGGACTGAACCATTGGAGGCCGGTGCATTGGTTGGTCGTCTCGAAGTAAATCTACTGGGCTGTGAGCCATGATGATTTATCATACAAGCCCTGCTTTCGCAAACGCACCTGAACCTGTAAGCTCTCTCCTCTAGAATAGGACCGTCCGAGCTGCACCTGCAGGGGGCGGCCATTCTGATCTGTGGTTTGGCCCAGCTGCCACTGAAGCTGTTCCCCATCCACACTTGCGCTAAGGACGTTGAGGTAACTGGTATCGAGAATGACATTGTCGAGACCCTCGGTCTTGAGAGGCTCTACGGTAAGGGTTGCGCTTCCTGTCAGGATCTTTCGATCAAAGTCGACAGCCAGTTGCAAATGAGTATGCTTTGTGACCACATCATGGAAGTTGGAGTTAGTGTTGACGTCGTGGGCGTGGAATTGACACATGGCGGAGGACAAGGGGGTTCAATGGTCAATCAATGACTTGTTACTGGCTTCATGTGAGAAGCCATGTGTTTGCGAGATATACTCAGATTCGCCTTGAATGGGGCCAAGCTTGTCTCCCAAGACAGCAATTACAAACTTGAAGACGTAAGCCGACCTCAATCAAAAATCGCCTGACTGAGTTAGCTCGATACCCCGCGTTCTCGTCGTTCCTTTTCACCGCTTGAGGTAATTCTCGGCAAACCTTGAACCAGGCCCCCGGTGAACGGAGACGACACTAACCGCCTCTAGCTTAGATGACAAGATAGCTTATCTCCTATCACGACGCTCAAGGGGTGACGAACGCCGTCTGTTCCAATAGTTTAACAGAGATAATCGAGACAACGCGATCCCGTGATTCAATCACGACCGTAAATGCGGAGAGTGATCGACGATATAACAAGTGCGTCGGTCAACCCGAACTGAGTCGTCATAAACCAAGTATAGCTGGCAAACAGTTCCAGCTTCACGATTCTCCAAGACATCCATTTCCATCATGGAGCCGACCAAGACGACAACCGTTGACAGCGTCAAGGACAAAGTCTCTCCAGAAGAAGGCGACGGAAGCCATTCCGCTGTCATACAGGGAGAGGTTCTTCTAGCCGAGAAAGACCTGTTCGAGCCTTTTCCTGTCGACGAAACGCTCGAGAGTCTAGAAGCACGTCATCGTATCCTTCGAGTTCGCAGTGTCTTTGTGGGTGTCCTCTTAGGAGGAATCGTCAATGCAGCCAATGTTTATCTCGGTATGTATATGAAACACCTCAAGTCTTGACATAACTCACTAACGTATTCTGTTCAACCGTTAGGCCTACGGATGGGCATCACCTTTCCCGCAAACCTTTTCGGCGCCATTGTTGGCTTTGCAGTCGTCAAGAGCTTGAGCAAAGCCTTCTCCGAGTCGATCCCAATTCTTGGAGGAACCTTCGGGCCGAAAGAGAATGCAATCATTCAGACAAGTGCCACTGCTGCTGGTGGCCTCAGTACCGTCTTTACCAGCGCTATACCTGCTCTTTACCAGATGGACCTTCTACATACCCCAACGGCAGATTATGGAAGAATCGTTCTCTTCACTCTTGGTCTTGCCTACGTCGGATTCTTTTTTGCTACACCGTGTAAGTCAGGACCCTTACCTGCCTCTGCTACACAGGGACTAACCCTATGGCACATAGTCAGGAGACTCTTCATCGTCCAACTGTCCAGGGGTCTCAACCTAGTCTTCCCTACCGCGACTGCGACCGCCACAACGATTCAATCGATCCATATTGCGGCAGCCGGCGAAACCGCTGCGATGAAGAAGGTCAAGATGCTCGGCATCGCGTTTGTGGCAGCTCTGGTGCTAAGAGTCGCTTCCAACTTTGCCCCTGGTATTCTGTGGGACTGGCACGTCTTTACATGGTTCTTCATCTGGGGTGGTCACAACAACTCAGCCATCTTTGTTGAGAACTGGGGCTGGTATCTTGAATGGACTCCTGCCATTATCGGCTCTGGCATGATGGTCGGTACCAACACGGCAGCATCCATGTTTGCCGGAGCCGTCATCAGTTGGGGCATCATTGGGCCTGTCCTGGTCCGTACTGGAGTGGCCAGTGGTGTCAAAATCATGGGTACGGACTACACTGGTCCATGGGAAGAGCTTACGACTTATATGAGCATGAACTTGGAAGACCCCGTCAACAAGCCTAGTCCGCGGTACTGGCTTCTTTGGCCGTAAGTTCCTTACCGTCAGCCTCCCCTTCTATGAACATATTCTTATACTATTCTAGTGGGGTTCTTCTAATGGTCGCCGTGTCCATTGTCGAGGTACTCTGTCAGTATAAGCTCCTCTCTATTGCCGCCAAGGTCCTTGCACACAGAGCATGCGCCTCCTTCTGTTCAGGCTGCCAGACTATCGGCATCAAAACCACATGGATCGAACGCTATTCCGAATCTTATGACGACAGATCTGAAGACACGGCAGACGAGTCACATGCCATTAAACCATGGATGTGGATCAGTGGCCTTGTTGTGTCGATCATTGTAACCTGCCTCAGCTGTGGCTTACAATGGGGAATGCCCTTATCAATGACCATTGTTTCCATCATTATGGCCGTCATTCTGACCGTTTTGGCCATTTTGAGCACCGGAATGACAGATATGACCCCTCTTACGGCCATCGCAAAGTCCTCTCAGCTGGTTCTTGGAGGTATGACTCGTGGGGATAGTTGGACTCTGGCCAAGGCTCAGACTCTTAACTCTCTGGGCGGTGCTGTTGCGGCTGGTGTAGCTAATCAGGCAACTGATCTGACCGCCGATTTCAGAGTTGGGTTAGTAGTCATCTCTTAAGATTCTACAGAGCGGCCTGAGGCTAACCGTTTAATAGATACCTTCTCCGAACGCCCCCTCGAGCACAATGGATAGCTCAGCTTCTTGGAAGCGGTGTTGCCATCTTCCTGGCACCAGCCATCTTCTTGGTCTTTGCATCGGCATATCCCTGCATCCTGGACATCACAGCCGAGACCTGTGCCTTTTCCGCCCCATCTGTATCCGCTTGGAGAGCAGCCACCATCGCAGCAACAAGCCCAACTCTTCCCATCCCCAAGTCATCTGGCATATTTGCCATCTGCATCACTGTTGTTGGTTGCCTGGTGACTATTGTGAAGCACTTCCACCTGGTGAAGGAACGGCAGAAGTACCGCCTCTACCTGCCAAACTTCATGACGCTTGGTCTGATGATGGTCATTCCGCAACCTTGCATTGGAACAGCTATGATGATTGGGGCTATTATCGCGTTGATTTGGAAGAGAATCCGACCGGCTAGCTACGAGGAGTATCTGTTTTCTGTTCTGTCTGGTATGATTGCGGGTGAAGGTATTGGAGGTGTTATCAACGCGATTGTTGCCATTGCGGGTGTTCAGGCTGGGACCGGGATTGGATGCCCTGCTGGAATGTGTTGAGTGTAATATTCTGTACATATGTACCTATTTATTTGCGACGAGATATTGGTGGCGTGTATTTCAATAGTGGTTGATGAAGTTCTTAACAGCGGGTGCATGTCCGCCTGTCACAAAAAACAGAGATAATACATTCCAACCTTGACCCAAGAGCCCATGAGCCTTGACAGCTAGCCTTAAGCTAAGATAGCCAAATAGTATCCGAAGTTCTATTGACAGTTGTCTAAGTACTTATGTAGGTAGGTAGAGTACTCTTAACGGGGTAGGTACCTTCGCTCCCTAGCTACTCCGTGAGCCTGAAGTTCCAGCCTGGGGATCCGGGTGACAAACTTTCGAGTTTATAGTCGATTAAACCCCAACACCCTCTATTCTAGCTCTCTAAACACTAAGTAACTGTCTAAATCAATTGCAGCTTGGTCTTCCCCGGGCCGCCGTGTAGCCTTGGCCGCCTCTTCTGGGCCCTCGTCTGCGTCACCTGAAAAGCCTGCCTCACATGCTCAACACCAATAGCCTCCCTCTCAGTCTTGTCTGTCGTAAAGAGACCCTCACGGACCTTGTTCACTGATGCCTTGGACCCCCCCTTCCGATGGAGTTCGTTATCTTGAATGGCCAGTGCTATCTCGGTCAATCTCTGTACCATCTCGCAGGCTAAGAAGCTGAGGATATCGAGACAGTCGTGCTTAGGTTCATGCTCGGCAATGACGCCAAGACCACAGAACTCTCGGAATTTCTGTTTCTTGCGATAGCTGAAAGATGCGCGGCGGCGAGAGTCGGCCCATGTCGTGTACTCTTTTGCAGTCATCTTCCTTGTAATTTGGTCTGCGCGACGTAGCCTCTCAACGGTCGCCTGGTTGGCTTCAGGGTTAAGGCCCTCTGACTCTTCGCTCTCCGGCAGCTCTACAGAGAAGTAAGAGTCGATTCCCCATGGTAGCGCCAGTTTGGGACGGTTTTGGTTATTCTTATCCCTTCGGATAGGGACCTCGAGAACTTCAGCCAGATCCTCGACTGCGGCGAGTTCCGCATCGCCCTCGTCGCTTTTCGCTTTGCTCTTGAGGCGGAGCCTGTTCCATCGGAGAAGGTTCATGAGTCGTCCCAGTCTTACTGGGTCATGTCGAATCTGGAAGAAAAGGTCTGCGTTGGAGATGAAGCGGGCACCGCGTCGGGATGCAAGTTCGTTGGCAGTCGTGAGCTGAAAGGTGTTTAGCCTAGGCATGCTGATTGCAAGATGTAGGTTAGTTAATACATACCATGAGGACAAGCTGGTCTCGAATGATTTCTTCGACAATAGCAATCGCTTCGACTGAAGGATCTTGAGTTTCGCCGGCGATGTACATCATCTGTTTAGTCAGTCAACATCTGCTATGTAGAATGATTGGGTTGGATCAATACTCGTTGAATCTCGGATGCGAACTTGGACTCGTACGTGGGCATAATGAAATGGTTGACCGTGGGTGTTCAACTCAGATCCAAGGGTTGAGTAACGTTGTGCGGCAACAAATTGTTGCCGATTTATACTGGTGACGATCTTTGTTGTCCATGATGGTGTGATTCACACTGTAATGAACTGTGAAAAATACCCGTGGCTCGCACACATTCACAGTGCGGATTGCGTCAGTGATTGAACAAAGACATAGCGATACGGCACTGGCTGGGCCTGGGGGGTTTGGGGATACCCGTTCATTTCGGACAGGATGGCTCAGGAAGAAACAGGGGCCTCTCGCAGGGGGTCCAATGCGCCCCCACTCAAACCCCAAAGAGCCAAAGAGTAGACAATGAATGACCTTGGAATACAGCCTGAAGGAGATGGTACGGGGCTTGCAGAAGATGGGGTGAGGATGAGCCTTGTTGACAACTTCAAAAGAAATCATGTGAGCGAACTAGCTTCCGAGAGAGCACAGCACTCCCAAGCCATCCACAAGGACAGAACTGTTTTCCAGCAGTACTATCCCAGTGTATCGTAGAAGCTTAGTTTTCACAATGGATTTAATCACTTATCTATATTCCCTTACTCCAGGCTGAGCACACGGCTCGACCAGTCCTCAAATAGTTCGTTGTCATAAACCGTACTAGCACCTCCCGCACGCCATTGGTCTATTCGGGCTAGGTGTCTATCCTGGCCATAAAATGTTATGAGGAATGATTCAAATACAACAATTAAGTCGTTTCGATACCAAGTCTGCAACTTGGAGGCGATTTGCCCGTCATCGCTGGTGAGAGCTTCCTGGAGATAGATAATGTCTGGCTTGAGCATTCGGAGGATATGTGAATGCCCATCGAACGTAGTAAACGGTATCACCATGGTCTCGTTTTCGACTAAATTCCATGCAATACGATACGAGTGTCGTTCTGGGAGACTTTGAAGCGCTGACTCTATGCTAATCATGCGTCTATCAGCATACAAGGCTCGGTGCACAGTTTTCGCAGATACCTACTCGGTGTGGCCGTGAAGACCGGGAAAGTAAATGAGCACCAATAGTTTAACTGCAGAGAAGTTGGGAGGCTGTAACATGTCCAACATGGACTTAAGGAGAATATTAATAACCACGTTGCGAGCACAGGGAAGATAGTGTTACCCACATGAATGGATGTTGCTGAAACTACAATGATGACTGTTGTGCGTTTCTGCCTCGTCTCTTCAACGCCGGGTATCGAATCGAGCGACCGATTCGAGTGCGCAGGCGAAGAACAGTCAGCGCGCGAAGAGGCACCAGCGCTTTCGGCGAAGTAATCAAGAAGGGCGACACTCGGGGGTGGACCTCTTTCTTCCGGGTCTTGTGTGCGATCCATTGGCGCATCATCGAGCCAGTTCCTCACCTTTTGAAGGACTTGTTCCTGTGGACGAGGCATAGTTTCGGGAGGCTTGTCCGCCCACGGGAGAGACGCGAGGGAGAAATCATGCACATGGTCTGCTATATGCTCTAAAAGTGCCCCCGGATCAAGGTCATTGTCCTGAGGTTCGATGACACATAGAGGACAAGCCTCAATGGCCAGAGGCTTTGTTCTTTGACAGACCCTTAACAGTTTAAGAAGGTCTTCATTGTTTGTAACGTGGCTGTGCATGTGACCAATGAATTCTTCGGGGCTATGAAAGATGGTGGAGGTCTCAGCGTCAGTGCAGGCAAAGCACTCCCAAAATGTCGAGGATTTGTGTTCCTGCTGCATATGAGCTTTCCACTCACTGCGTGAGACGAATAGGGAAACCCCTTTGCTGCATCCTGGGAATATGCATGTGAAGGGAAACAGATCAGAGGATAGATGCTTTCTGTTGAACTGGACGTCAGCGTTCTCCCACTGGCGATAGGTGTAGATATACCGAGCTCTTACCTCCACAGGAGCTGCTTTGACTCCTCACTTGGTAATATCTGGTGGCAGCAGGGGCACCGGAAAGAGGCTCTGTTCCTTGACAAGGCAGGCGGATGTGGCCAACCTGACTTGTCCAGCGACACCGACTTTCGGCTGAGAGCCACCTGGGAGTCTGCTGCCCTCTTAAGGGCGCGAGCATCCACGGTTCCCTCTGATGGTGTTGTCTCTGACATGAGACCTTGTTGCCGCAAGTCGGGAAAAGGTAGGCTTCCAGTTCCCGACTTTGACGCTTGGTCTAGACTGGTGACTCGATCGGTTGGCCCTGTGGCATCTTTGCCATGCGTAGTTTCATTAGCAGTAGGTTTGAGATCTTGTGGGGCACGACTCTCTGAAGACGATGCGAGCTTCTCTGCATGCCGCTTGGCGTAGTTGAAGCGATTCCGACGTAGGAGGTTGGCAAAACAAAGTTGCTCTATGGTCGAGCGATGATGATCTTGTAGGTTGTTGAAATCAGTTTCAAAACTCCAAGGGTTTCTAGCAACCAATCTCAAGCCTGTGACGTTTTCTGGGGGTTGCGCGAATAGAACTGTCATCAGATGCGCTTTGAGAGCTCGGAGATCCTCAATGTCGACTTTAGGCGATTGTTTATAGCCCTCATCTTCCAAGTGCTGATAATCTTCAAAGCTAAAGTTCCCATCTGCTCTCCGTAACCGAGATACTGTGCCGGCGGCTCTGATAACCTTGCCTACGCGGATAAGTTGGCTAAGAACGGAGTCGGTCTCTGCCATGGCCTGTTCGAGCAGTGACTTGCACGGCTTTTGGCCGGTTTCCTCCGAGTCCGAATTATCTGACCAGGGAGCAAAAGTGTCGGATTGTTCGCTTGACGAACCGTCGAGATCCGGCTCATCACCATCTTGGACGAAATATGGACTGGAATTTGAGGTCGGTCCGGACCCTATACCACTGTTAGAACGGGCATGTGCCTCAAGGATCTCCTAATCCACTTTACCAAGGTCTAAACAATGCTGTGTGAGCGTTTTCAGAGCCGACAAAAGCCCCAATACCACGGATCGAACAGCCGGCTGGGAAGCGATACGCTTGTCAAGGCTAGATCGAGAGGTCGACAGAGCCCCGATTCCTGCTGCCCAAAGATTGAAATCAAGAATCCGATTCTCGGCCCAGTCTCTAACTCTCTGCACCTCGACAGACTTGCAGCTTTCTAAGGTGTGGTGTGTGGCCTGCGTGGCCTCGAAGATGGAGGCAGACACCGGCCCGGGCGTGTCGTTGTCCATGTCTCAATTCAAGACTCAGTAAGTGACCTTGTATGGGTCGTGATGGAGGAAAATCAACCGTGCTAAGCCTGAATCTATGCCACATCTACACAGCCTCGTTGCCTTGGGCATCTATGCATGACCTTGAGGCACTCAACGCCACACAAGTAAGCCTCGCCTAACCAACCAAGTTGGCCCTCTGCCAGATCAGGCTTGGCAATCTCTGCGGGGATTCATTACCTCACCTTTATCTCGATTATCCTTCTCACCATCAAACTATAGGCTGGTCGTCTGTATTTCTCGATATGGACACCCGAGAATTGAAAGAGCTAGCCATCAAGGCTACTCTGCTGATGGCAGAGGTGACCGCAAAGGCCGCCCAAGAGCTTGCCGCCAACACCGTCGACCGAGAGAAAAGCCGGCTCACCATCTTGAGCAAAATCATGGGGTGCCTGATCCAAGTCTACGGCGCTCTCCAGGATCCGGTATCAGGCGAAGAAGAGAAGATTGCTAGCAGACTCCCGCGACTCCTGATACAACTGGAAACAGTTTGCACGGCAAGTCCCCATTCGAGATATGCACAAGAGTACCTTGCTTGAGATGTGCTGACGCGCTTGTAACTTGGCACAGTGGCCAAAGAAGTCGCCTATTCGTGGCCCCCAGTTCCCCTTGCTTCATAGACTTACAGCCCATAAGTCAAATTCAGCTAATGCCGAACTATGCCACGCCATCATGGCGTTCGTAATGAACGGCGGCCAGCGAGTAGGAGCCTTTATCTCGAATCTTGACAAGTTCGCTTCGATCAAACCCGCAGGCTCAAATACCAGACAGCCAGGGATTCTAAGCGCAAAGATGTCTAACGAGCTGATCGAATCGCCTGATGAGTATCCCGCCACCGTTAATACGCTTCTGTACACAGCGCTGTCTCGGCACTGTGACTGCACATGTCCTGGCGAAAGCCCCCAGGAGCACTGGGCGAGGCTACGGTTGGCAACGCAGATGAAGCAAGTTGACGACCATGTTTTGTTCGATATCCTCTTCTCCGCCACACCTGTCAGCCAATGCCTTCAACAAACCCGATGGCAACAGCTTCGGCTCCAGGTTCCCAGGTTTTATGCTCCCCCTATTTTCCTACGCTGGTGAACTAACAACATGAAGCAAAACGAGGCGATCTATTCGATTCGCTCAATATGTTGACAAAGATGAATCTCAGCCTTCCATACACGAGAAAAAACACACGATTGTTGAGTTGGGGAGGTTCTGTGCACTGCTGGGCCGTCCTCTCGGCAGCGTTTGTGTACCGTTGAAAATCGTCGATGGACACCTTTGCGAACTTGACAATCCAGCGTTGCCTGATCAACACGTGGCCAAGGCCAGTAGTGTATCACTATCCGACGTCTTGGAAAGGCATCAGCTACCGGCCAAGGCAAAGATTGTCTTGGCATACACGCTTGCCAAAGCCGTGTGGCGGTACTATAACTCGGACTTTATGAGGACGTCATGGACAACCGAGTCTGTTCACTTCATGCGAGAAGACAGGCGCAGCATTTCACAGGATGAAATCAACCCGGCCAACCCTTGTTTTGCATTTAGACCCTTCATATCGGCAGAACCTGAGCCCATTGAGTACTGTGGCAACCCACATGTCTACCACCGCTACCCGAGAGTTCTTGCCCTTGGTGTTCTTCTGGTCGCGATAGTCGAGAACCAGGTGCCTTATAGGCATACTGAGGGGTCATCTACAGAGGAACGAATGAACGACGACATGATGACATGTCGAGACATCGCAAAAGGTAGAGATTGGCCAAACTTGGGTCTGCAAAACGAGGAGGCGAGTTTGACCTACAGAGATGCCGTCGATAAATGTCTCGACCCAGATCTTTTTCATGTTCCTTCGTCGAACGGGGACCAGGACCAGGCAGGAATTAGACAGAGGAGGAACGCGCTATACACGTATATCGTTCTCCCACTGGAGAGTTTGTGCGAGGACTGCGGCATCATCGACAAGCAAGATATTGGCCGACTCGTTTATTCACAGCCAGTTCAATCCAAGATACAGCCTACTCCAGCATTTCTAGCCACACCAAGCCAGCAGATGTGAGTCAGACCATTAGTTATCTTATCAAGATGAGAAATGAACTTAACATCGTGAACAGTAATCACTCGCAGGCTTGGATGCAGAGCTTGGCGGGAGCTTTCCTGTCAGGGAGCATTGTGAAACAATACAGATCAAACAGCTCCTTGAGGCGCATCCGCATGGCCATTCTCGATACTGGATACGATTCCAAGACGCAATTTTTTCAACCGCGTTCTCGAAAAAACAGAATCATCAAGTGGAAGGACTTTGTTGGC
This sequence comes from Fusarium duplospermum, assembly GCA_003946985.1. NCBI lineage: Eukaryota > Fungi > Ascomycota > Sordariomycetes > Hypocreales > Nectriaceae > Fusarium > Fusarium duplospermum. The sequence continues at coordinate 16,390 of NKCI01000125.1, read as the reverse complement.
GGACAAGAAGAGCATGTGGACTGTGACGGACACGGCACGCACGTACTATCTCTAGCCATGAAGGTTGCACCAGGAGCAGATATATGTGTGGCCCGCGTTGCCAACAGCGCAACTGATCTAACTCAATCAGCGTGCCGAATCGCGGATGTAAGTGTTTGAAGCTATACTTGGTTACGTATGGACCTAGGCTAACTCTGAACAAGGCCATCAAGTGGGCAACTGACCCCCAGCAAGGGAATGCAGATATCGTGTCCATGTCGTTTGGATTCCCAGAAGAACCCTTCGTAGAAGGAAGACCGGCCATAAGCAATGCTATTCACAAGGCAATGTGTGACCGAGACGGTCGGATTCTCTTCTTCGCAGCTACGGCAAATGATGGAGCAAATCAGACAGAAATGTTCCCAGCTCGACATCCCAACGTCATATCCATCCGAGCAACTGACCATAAAGGTGCTTTTCAGGACTTTAACCCTGCCGCGGATTACTCTGGACCATATGTCTTTGGTACCCTAGGAACAGACGTTCCTGGCGCTGGACTGAGCACGCACAACGGGGAGGTTTGCGAGACAGGTGTTTCAATGGCAACTCCCATCGCAGCTGGGATTGCGGCCATGGTATTGATGTATGCGCGTCTTGGCGTTGAATTCGGACAACTCAACCCAGAGCTTCCCATGAAAATGCTCTGGACAAAGAGTGGCATGGACTCAGTGCTCAGAAAACTGTCTAGACAAGTACGCGAGAAGCACTACTATATTTATCCACATGATTTCTTCAGCGGCGGCAAGAGGGATACAGAACGGAACGCTTTGTTGATAGACGCACTGAGACTTTCTTAGCTATAGAGGATGCTCGACCACATACATATCCAGGCCGTGTAGGAGAACTACTCCACGTGCATGCTCTATCCTACTTGGTCCAGTAGGCGCGACCATCTCAGCCAACATTGCTGACTGAGCCTTCCTGCGCCCCTCATATCCTCCAAGGCATTTAACGAGTGATTGGATAACAGTACGCCACGTCAAATCTCATCCTGACGGACACAACAACCCCGCTCACCTGTTGCCGTCCATAGGTTTCTCACAACTTCTCAGAGAACTGAGCATTGAACAAGACGCCCACATTCTCAACCCTCGATATCATGGCTCTCAAAACCTATCTTCTTGCTCCGAACTTCACTCTCGAACCCGACGGTCCAATCCGTATTGGCAACATCATCGCTGATCCGTTCCGCCCCACGAAATCTCTCAGCTCACCCCTTAAACCTCCCCTCACTGCCACACACACCGACTTCGAATGTTCCTTCACTCGAGAGAGCAGCAAATCACTCAATGGTAGCGTCTGGGCGCAGTTTCTGCAAACCGCCAGCGCCAAAGTCGGCGGCGGAGTGAGCAAGGCTCTGCTATCCGAGTATACTATGGATAGCCTGGAGACGACGCGCCTGAAACAAGACTTGTCGGATGAAGAGGCGGAGTTACGCGCTGTCGAGCTAAAAGTAAAGGCGGCTATAGAGTCTGGGTTGTCTGGGACTGCACCAGTATACATGGTTACGGGGCTGAAGATCGCCAAAGGGTTTCGTCTCAACAAAAGCGCAACTTCCACGAGAGAAGGGAACGTCAGCGCCGGCATCCCCATAACTGAAGAAGTGGGCGCAGGAGCAGATTTTAGCGCTTCAAGCTCTAGAAGCACCGGAGAGTCTCTGCAGGCAGGCAGCGATATCATCTTTGCGTATCAGCTCCATGTTATCGCTCGAAAGGGGTGGTGGAGGAAGCGAGTTGAGGCAGACGTCTATGCGCCCAAAGCGGCATTCCTGAATATTGACAAGCAGTCAGGAGGAGAACAGGAAATAGCGACCAAGATTAGTACGCCTTTGGACCTGCTGGAGGTGGCTGAGGAGAACGAGGATGACTCTGTGCAGACCTTGGAGGCGAGAGATGGCGATGAGGATTGTGTTTGCATTGCATTCAAAGAGGCATAGGCCTTTGATACGACGAAGTGATAAGTGTTGGAGGGTCTTTCACCAGCTGGAGGGGTGCATAGAATTTGTTTACTAAGAAGACACCCTGCCAGTTTAACGCAAATATCTTGGCATCTTCACACCCTCTGCCTTACACAACGGCCCATCAGGTCGTTCAACAAAGGCATCAGACCCGACACATGTGGGACAGTAAAACACATTGTATGGATCATACTTGTGCTTTGTGCTGAGATGAGCGTCGTAGAAACCTCCATAGAACGACACCTTAAAATCAGGGTCGTTGCGGTCCCCTTCATTCATGTAAGCGCCGGTGTCTGGTGCAAGCTTTTTCAGCGCAGCACCCTTAACAAACGTCGTCTCGTAGTTGGCTCTGTTCCGCTCTGCGAGGCTAGCCGTCTTTGAGATGCCCGTTCCAGAGATGAGAGCATAGTGTGATTTGCGCCAGGCCGGGTTCAGACCAGATGCTTTGTCTTTGGCGTCCTTGAACACTTGGCCGCCAGAGACAAGCAGCATGACGTTTGAGTGAAACTCGTCAGGCTTGCCACTGATGACCTCGACGGCTTCACGTACACCAGTATAATCGTTCAAAGACTCGCGGTTGATCAGTCTCGAGGTCAAAATTGCAGTGTCTCCAACGGGATCATAGAGCCCCGATTCAGCGTCGTAGAAGGACCAGTAATCGGAATAGCTTGCCCAACTCTCGTTGATGAAAAGCTTGCCCTCAAACTTGGATAATGCTTTACGCACAGGAGCACAGGCTTTCTCAGCCTCATCTTTCCCAATACCGATCGTCCAAAAGCCGTGTGAGTAGCCCGACGTCGCATTTCCAACAAAGACGGTGGGAAAATTGCGAAACCAGAACCCGTATCCCGAAAAGCCAGCATCGTTGAGATCAGGAAGCATCTGCAGCAATACTGACACAGCATCCAGAAGGTCTGAATTCTTCTCCGTCTTTTCTAGAGGCGCAATCTGTAGATGATGGGCAGTAACCACATCAACGTTTGGGTGAGCTTTGATGGTGCTGCTGAGAGTAATTCCGTAGCCAGGTCCGCCTCCACGAAGGGCTCGAAAAATATCTGTATTTTCGCAATGGTTGCAAGTAACGACTCGTCCATCAGCGAGCATGACCTCAGCCTCGAGGATCTGGTCAGCACCGAGACCATAATTCCTCGTCGCTGGCCCATGACCGCCTCCAGATGCCCACCCACCAATGGCACCAGGTGAGACGGAGCCTCCACCGACAGCAATGACATTATTCTCTTTAGCAACTTTGTTGACGTCGCGCCATTGATAGAGACCGTCGATTTTGATGGCGCTACCTTTCCAGCCAGACTTGGCACACTTATTCTGCGATTGGTATGTCTTTTGGAATTTGATACCGTTCTTGAAGTGGTGCAGCCAAAGCTCGAGACCTCCATAGCCATCAGAGCGGCCGAGTAGATCGTGTCCCGTGCCTGAGATAACGAGACGAATGTTGCGTTGGCGAGCATAGAGGAGCGTAGACCGGATCTGTGCACGAGATGTCGCGCGGACGGCATAAACTGGAAGAGAGCCCAAGGTGCAAGTGGTGGGCTCTTGTCCTGCAGCGAGATCGATCGGAGCGCAGGTGATGTTGTACGGATAAGGCCTGCCGATGGGATTGGAAGTTTGAAAGTCCTGGTCTGGCCACATCTTGTTTATATAGGCGCACTTTTCAAGGTCCTGGGCGTCGCCTGGGTAGCATGATCGCGCCACTGGCTCTGTCTTGATGAGGCTTCCACCGATGAGATGATTGAATGACTTCCATTCGGCATCCGAAGGCCAGCAGCTTTGACCAGGGACCTGAATTGACCACTCAGTAAAACATTTCTGTCAGCTTGTGGTTACACTCACGCATCTACATCGAGGCGATCCGTCCTGGTCCCGAGCTGCCACAGAGACGCCGGCCAAGATGGCAAAGAAGAAGCTGTAGAACATTGTTAGAAAACCGCTCAAGAGGGCTTGAGAACGTGGGGAAGAGAAGAGGCTGGGGAAATGGTTAACTTAAATACTTTATGCCTTTCACATGCGGAGTTTTGTTTCAACTCATGCAAGGATCGACCAGATTCGATCTAAGGTCGGAATTGATGACCCGCCAAGTACCACGAATGAGCGTGAGGCTGCTTATGCATGTAAGAACTTGTGTCTGTTAGAAAACAGGATCTGCAGCCACCCTGTACGACCAGAGTTTTCTGCTCAATATGTCTAGAGGTCGGTCAACCACGCTGAGGTTGAAAGGAAAAGAAATGAAGGATGAGGAAGGCTGAGTATCGAGTTCTTAGAGTTGGAATAGAAATAGAACAACGCAGAATATGAATAATCGGGGCAACTTTCTTTCTGTTTATTCCAACCTCGAGTTGGCGGGTTCTCAACTCAGCCAGCCACCCATCCATTCATTTTTCTTTTATCGGCATTCATAACTAGTTAGTAAATCCCTCTGCAGAGAGTATAGCGTACGATCTTAAGATTATAATTACTATGAAGACTTTTTGCCTTTCTAACCCCTGCCATTATGTTTAACTTGCTTAAGTCTTATGTTCCGCCTTGCGCAGGACACAACCAATACGATCCCCACAAGTCCACCCAATCACGACTTCCCGTGAGCTGTTGGTTGTTGTGTCTGGTTGCTTGGCACTGCATGGTCCGTCCCACGGTCAGCAGAGTCTTTCCACAACTTCACCCTGTCATCCCACACTCCCCGACAGTAGCCTCAACACCCTCATCCGGGAAAGAAGCACGATAGCCATGGCCGAGGCCGTTGGAGTTGCCGGCTCTATCGTCGGTATTGTTGCTTTCGGTCTGCAACTTGGCGTCACCCTACAGACACACATCGAGGCTGCAGTAGAAGCCAGTGATCGTCTTCAAGAGATCGCGTTTGAGATCAATTCTACAGCGGCTGTGCTAAGTCAACTCCAAGCCGTTATGAAGAAAGACTGCGATGCGACCATCCCCGTTTTCAACACCGATGGCCTGCGAGATATCAAGCGGCTTTCTGACAGATGCAAGAGGATATACGGCGTCATTATCATCTTATTAAACGAAGCTGCTGAAGGTTCTGAAAACAAGAAACTAAAAAGAGAAGTTTCGGCGGATGGCATCGATGACTTGTCATTGAAGCTTAACAAGTTGGGCTTCCGGCGGAAACTGGCATGGCCGTGGTTGGAGCCACGTATCAAGCGGTGCCAACAGGAGCTAAGACAGGTCAAACTGGACCTTTTCCTACATATCCAAGTCGTCAACCTGGCACAGTATCAAATGCAGTTCGTGCAACCTTTTCTTACACTTTGGATAACGATTCGAGGACCCTTCTCTCCTGCAGCCGTATCATGGAGAAGCATGCTAATATCCGCGTCTCTCAAAGTCACCCAACACGGGCTCCCGGATCGCTTGAAGAGGAGCAAGCTCTGAAGGACTTAGCCCAGGAGCTAATAAAAAAGCGCGCAATGCACGCCACGAAGCTCACACGACGCCATACTGAAAAGACCGACAAAGCTATGGAAGTGGTGCCCACTCCTAAGGTGGGAATAGCGGCCACGTCACCAAGGGAAATCATTTGGTGAGGCATCTTCTTAGAACTGATGTGTTCAAATTAATCTAAATGTAGTTACGATAGGGGGAGAAACCAGTCAGAAGCACCGCCTCTCCTAGCGACAATGATACAAGATATACAGTAAGGCAGCATCCCTAAGCGACAGACTGTGAACTAACGACATTCTTGTACTGCACCTGACAGATCGGGGGGAAAATCAGAGGATGGCCCTGAGAAGCCTATAGTTGGCTCACGTCCAGAACCAGACGGCATAGAGACGACGATGGAAAGCGATGACACCAAATACCATGACTGGAAGAGGCTCAGAAACGCCGTGCACTCGGTTGCCAATGACTTTCAAGGCCCGGAAGCTTCATCCATTCCTCCCGCTCCTCACATCTTCTCACGCCATATACACGTAGCGAGGGACGTTGCTACTGAGGACGAGGCCAGTGGAACCTTCTCGCCTGGCCCCTCGATGAATTTCATGGAAAACGGTGGCTCTCGTGATGATGAAGAGGGATCTATCCAAAGGAGCCCAGGCGCGCCTCCCGGTACCACCTCTTCCCCTACCGGCACCACGTCCTCAAACCGAATGCTTCGTTTCATCCCGAACTGGGCCCATGACATATTCTCACGTGGCCGGTATGGCGACCAGAAGAGTGACAAGCTGGAGGCTTTTCTCATTGAAATACCAGCCAGAACCGATCTCAAGAAAAAACTGGCACTAACCAAGCTTGAGATCGGGCATACACATATCGAGGCCGCCCTTTCTGCAACCATGCCCCGCCGTTGGCGAAGAGAACGACCGCAGATGTGGGAGCAGTACAAGGAGCTCGACCCGTATGTGCGTCACGAAATCCACCATGCTATTACATTAGCACAGCAGTGGAACAACCGCAGCAGAACCTGGATAGCCACCGAGTTTATGCAATCGTCGGAGCTGGACCAGCAGGGGAGAGTTCATGCGGTTCTGTTCTTCCGGCTGGGTGATGAGGTGGAACCTGTTTCATTGGACACTGGCAGCCGCAAATTTATCCTACCATATGAGCATTGCCGCACCTGGGAGGTAAGTTGATTCTATCTCTGGCCGTTTTATCTATAAGGAACACTTAGACTGACCTTGACCTGTCGACAGATGATAGAAAGAATTATGATTCAAGCCTTTACCAGTACAGAATCGGAAGACGATGTGCGAAATGGCAAATACGACATCGTCAACAATGATACAGGCGCTATCATCCCACCGAGGACATGGAGGTCAGCTATCCTTCCTGGGATGGATCTAAAGATGAATATGCGATCATTACAAAGGCGAGTGTTCCGCGAGATGCCAGGTGACGGGTGGCTACGACAACAAGCAGGGGCCACAGGAGAAAGGGTCACATTAACCGCGGGAAGGCGGCCACTGTCAGGAGCCAGACTACCTCCAGGTGGCATACCACCGCCACCGGAAATGCCAGCCTGGTTGAGGTCAACCCCATCCCCGGAGAGAGACAAGAGGCCACCCCCAACAAAGAGGGCGAGAAAAGAGTTTCAATTAACACGTTTCGCCAGGAGGGTTCTTCCCGGGCCGCGCTCGCGGCCATTGTCTTTATCTACAACAGGCAGCGAGTCTACAAGCGACATTGACAATCACGAGCTGGATGAAGAGATGGAGGGACTTCTTGGCCTAGAGGAGGGTAGTTCGGATGAGATTGATACGTCTGAGCTTGGCTTAGGGGAACTCCTTATGCGATGGACCAACGCCCCAGATGCAGGTGGAAACGACGTTATATCGCCAGACATGTCAGACAGATGACACATTTCAGAGATATAGATAGGTTAGACAACGGGAGCTTTATAGAACAGGAGTTGATTTATGTCAGCTAAACTTAAAGCGTAGAACGTAAGGCTCAACTTTGACTATGAGTGTTGAGTAAATTTTGGACAACAAAGAAATAAGCCGCGAAATATATTCCAAAGATACGTAGACAGAGAGCTATTTATTGCGAGGGATGTCTTCTCTAAAACGGGCCACCAGCCGTGAGAGGGACAGAAATAGTTATTAGTACTGGAAATCATTGCAACCGAATACCATCGGAACCCATAACCGAGGAGTAGTTAAGGGTTTGAGCTTGTGCCTGGAGTGAAAGGTCCAACGGAGTATCAAACGGAGTTAAAGCCAACGGTTGACCATGGATTGCGACGAAAGTTAAGCTTTCTTAGTCTCGGTAACTTGCCGGGACTAATGAACGACCCGTGGATCCGACTGGGCCACCCCTTGCCCTTCCCCTTGCTCCTTATCGCTCCTGTCTGCCCTCCTTCGAAGAGCCGCAACGGCTTTTTAATCGTCACGCCATCAGGCCAACGATAGGACCATGATCGCCATCGTAGTAATGCTTCAGCTAGCCTAGAGGGTCTTAGTCGCGGATCAAGCCGTAGCAGATCTCACGTTAAGGTGGCTTCAACCAGACTGTGAACAGGCTCAATCCGACACTCGACGTCTTCGCAATAGTGCACCAAATGGGATTGGTACAATCTACCCCTGGGCAGGCACGGTTGTTGCGGCTCTTTGTGAGTGGGCTGATGAAACATGTTGGCTGCGGAACCTATCTATCTGCGGAGCCGCATCCGGTCGCTTTCAACGCTTAGACCAGCCGCGATTTGCTAGCAGCTCGCCTACGCTAAGCTCGGTAAGTAAGAATATGATATGACGCTTCACAGGTTAGTTAAGGGGTTTATTGATTCGACCAACTAGCTCAAACAGAAACTATGGGGGACATTAGGTCAATTCCGTCCCTCGACGATCTTGACGATCAGTTCTGCAGTCTCTTGCCTCTGCTCAAGAAATGGGCTATGGCTGGTTGTCATCCTTGCTTCCTTCATGCCTGGCGTCGACTGAACAAGCTGTTCTTGGAGAGGAAGCGACAGCACTTGATCCTTCTCGCAGATGACGTAAGTCTTGGGGATAGTAATGTCGGAGCCGATAAAGTCGAGACCAGTTTCGAATGCGTCTTGAGAGTGCGGCTGTGTTGCATCCCAGGCCTCTTGTGCTGCTTCCTTGGGGCAGCCGTTGTACAGACTATCCCAAGCTCCCTCCAGCGCCATAGTCGTGATTTTATTCTGCAGTACGTTAGACATTTACTCGTGTAATGGCTCCGATTGCCGTCTACGTACCTTTGTGTATTTCTCGCCCGTTTCAAGCCAAGCAGGGTACGCCCCACCAAACGTCGTAATGAGATCCCACCCCTTAACTGGAATCGCAAAGGCAGCGATGAAGATGATCGAATGAAACCCGCCCTTGAGGCCCTTCTCCGCTCGCTCGTGGGTCCCCTGTCCTTCCGTAGCTGCAGTAGCCGGAATGCCTCCGTAAGAATGGGCGATGAGAACGACCTCTCGTCCCTCGGAAAAGTAAGGCTCCGATGTTTCAATGATCTTGGCCTTATCAGCCTCCCAGGTGACTCCGCGGCTATCAGCTCCTATCGTGGGCATCTTCGGGATGACACACTCATAGCCTAGATCAATGAGGGCGCTCTGGAGGCCCTCATAACACTTAGGGGGATGCCACGCCCCGGTGACAAAAAGCAGCACGGGTTTGTCGCTCATAGTTGTTTGTAGTTGAAGGTTTTAGGGGTGCTTGGTTCTCGACAGGGTGGTGTGGCGGAATGCTACACAACACGGTTGAGACGTTGCCTGGTTCTTATACATGACAAAGGGCCCGAGCCACAAAGGTCCGTTGTTATCTGTGGAAATCGCTGTTCGGAAAACATCCGGAGTTTCTAGGACATGAGACTAGGGGATCCTAGTGGGGTGACTGGAAGAGCATTGTCCAAATCATTCGAGTTAAACTTTGCAAGGCCCGTTTCATTGAAAACGGAGCAATGGATATGGCACCACGCATACGAACTGTGACCCCTGTTAAAAGCCCCATTCTATCTTTTCTTGTGAATCTTTTCCCCAAGCGGCGTTGCGTTGCATCGCAGCGTGAACCAACCAGTCAAGCGTCGGCTGTTCCTGAGAACTGCCAGCCTTATACCGAAGCCCTTGAAAAATCTATACCTTTCTTGGTATTTCACGTCGCCAAGTGCCCACCTATCTATATTCCCTACCCTCCCGTTTCTCAACTTCTTGCCAAGATGGTTGATTAAACCCGATTTCCCGTCTACAGCCACAATGTCAGCTACCCAATCGCCCACCCTCTCACCCGAAGAGCTCAACCACGATGAAGGCCCCTCGCTCGTTATTGTCAGCGCCGTCTCGATTCCGTTTGCGCTTGCTGTTGTAGTTGCAAGGGTTTGGGCACGACATCGGAAGCAAATGGCCCTTGAGATTGACGATTGGCTCATATTAGTATCCCTGGTATGTCTGCCCATTGCCCTTGAACACATGTTCCTTTCGAGCTTATCGTTAATTGTACCGTCAGCCGCTACTATGGGCCACCGCTGCCATTGCGATCGCAGGTGAGTCATTGTCTACCTCGGAGAATTGAAGACATGAACAATAACATAGGTATTAGTCGTCTACGTTGGTGGTGCTGGAAAGCCTCTAGCAGTCAACATGGTGAAGGATCCGAACATGCTTGGAAGAGCTCAGTTGGTTAGTCAAACAGACACTCTCTTTCCTGCCTTTGTCGGTTGGCTGACAGACTTGATCATGAGAATAGTGTTTGGTGCTGACCGAGTTCGTCTACGGAACCGTACTCTGCACTATCAAAGCCAGCATCCTGCTCATGTACTATCGCATATTCCCGACACGATCGATGAAGCTTGGTGGTTATGTTCTTGGTGGACTAACCCTTGCTTGGTGGATAGCCATCGTGTTCACTACCATCTTTCAATGCACTCCCATCGCTAAGGCCTGGAAACCCTTCATGAAAGAGGGGAAGTGCATTGATAAAAATAAATTCTTCATTGGGAACTCTATTCCTAATATTGTCGTGGATGCCATGATAATCTCATTGCCAGTCTGGGAGGTATCCAAGGTTCAAGTGCCCCGGTCACAACGGGTTGCTATAGCCGGTATCTTTCTTCTCGGTGGGCTGTAAGTGATTTCAGAGAATCAGGGTATACAGAATCTCACTAACCATCCTCAGTATCGTGGTAATTAGCTGCATCCGTCTGAAATATATCGTCGATCTCCTCCAAGCTGGGCCCCAAGCAGATTTTACTAGTAAGTCGCTTGATCATATTACCGATGTCGAGGTGAGAGCGGGCTAACACATAAAACAGAGCTGATCTCAACTCCATGGATCTGGACAGTTATCGAACCATCCATTGGATTGCTTTGCGCATGCTTGCCCACAATGCAACCGCTTCTCTACTTGGTTTTCGGACGCTTCATCACCAGAGCAACTCAGGATCGCAGCAAGGAGGGAATTATCACCATCGGCGGCAGTGGATCGAAGCAGATAGAAAGGGAGAGAGTGCCGAACAAGGACGGTCCGTTTCGGAGGCTCCACGACAATGACTCTGCCGAGGAGCCAGTTCTGTGGCCAGAGACGTACATTAATGAGCAGAGCACGGTGGTCGAGCATATGAAAGGCGACAGGGGAAATTCTATCCCACTAGGTACAATTACAGTCAAGAAAGACATGACTTGGGCAGAATCACGATAGGTTGGTGGGATTCCATAGACCATATACATGATGATGCTAAGCTTCGAATCATGGGGGGGATGGGCCTCAACAGGTAGAACGCGATCTTGATATACAATACGCACACTCGCGCTTCTATCATTCGCTACTTAGCTATCAACTCAACTTCGTTACACTCAAAATTGCTTAATGAACTATAGTAAAGTGATACAATGTGCGGTCTCCTGGCTTAGTTATCTCATTTAAGGGGAAGCTTCAAGTAATAAAATGTACCTCTCGTAGCATTAAACCAGACGTATAGGTACCCTGCCCGAGTTCGCTCCCAGACTTGCCATAATGGAGGCCATCCTAGCTCGGGAAGAGAAGACAAGAAAACGATACCAATAGCGACAAAGTAAAAGTCAAAGCTTAACATTTGGTGTGTAGTCCCCTCTCCCTCATCGGCTCTAAAGTGACAGCCATATAGACATTTCGCTTTCACGTTGCCCACAGAAGCGCTTTGTGAATGACATTGCACTTGCTAAATCTTTTATTACTCGTATATTTTAGCAGGGCAAAATTATTAATAAATAGGGTGCTCTTGAGCATGAGTTACAGCACTTTTTGCCATAATGTTTTACTTGTCTGGACGGGTATAGGGTAGGGTCGACTAGCTCCGATGATTACCTAAAAGACGGTGATCCCACGGGATCTTATTTATGTACGGCCCCGTACACATACGGCCGGGCCTTAATTAGCAATAACCCACTATAACTCCTTTCCTCTTAGCGCCCTAAGGGCCCTATAACTTAGCACCTATAACATCATAGAGGACCTCCCGCCTTTTTAATATTATCTCTCATAAAAAGAGCTTAAGCTTAATCTTATAATTTACGCAATAATTAATAAATATAAATAAATTATTTAATACTTATATATATATTAAAGAGGCTCTAAATAGCCTATTATCCTCTATACTTATAATTACTAGCGGCAAAGCTACTAATTTTTAATCCTTACTAAAAAAAACTTATATAAGCTATAGTATCTCTAATAATGCATTAAAGCCTAGTTTTCTTACTATAACTATGGGCCCTGAGAGCCCTAAGAGCCTCCTAGCCGGCAGCTATAAGAGCTGCAAGAGCCGCAAGAGCCCCCTAGCTAGCCGCAAGAGCCCCCTAGCCGGCAGCTATAAGAGCCATTAGAGAAGAAATTGCCTACTTACAGTAAATATCATAGAGAAGGCTATAGAAGGGGCGCAAAATGCTATATTTTACGTGGTCAAGAGAGCCCTTAGGGCGCTAAGAGGAAAGGAGTTATAGTAGGTTATTGCTGACTAAGGCCCGGCCGTATGTGTACGGGGCCGTACATAAATGAGATCCCTGATCCCACTAAGCAACCCTCTAATCCTGGTTAGTCCCGGGAGCCGGGCGGGATGGGTGCACCTCAGCTTATCTGTGAGACGACCCCTGAAGACGGTTGAAGAACCGTACGGCACATGCTTGTGGGTTAGGCAAATTAAGTCAATAGAAGTCAGTGTTAAGGGGAACTTTTCAGGATATGGATGAAAGATAGGATAGATAGCACACTGCTACATATATAAAAGTCAGGAGCTATTTCTATCAGAACCATTTGATAGACTTAGTGGGATTAGATATTATCATGATGCAATCTACCAGAGACGTCATGAGCGCCATCGACAGCAGAGAAGCGATCGCCTAATGACATGACCGCTACGCAGCGAAAGGATCAAAATGGTCATAAAAGAGGTTAATCACACAATGTTTCTAGCCACAGTCACCCGGAGTCATGTGTGCTACCCCAGATTTTAACTCACTTTGGGACGATCAGACCAGACGAGACTCCGGTTGCCAGCGAGTCATCAGGGTCGTCAAAATTTCAGCCCGTCTCTCCACGGACTAATAATGGGGAATTGTCCCTCGTGACCTATCCATCCTGCGTGGCGGTGGTGAGGACAGGGGAAGCCCGGGTGTCGGGGAGTCATGGATTATTCCGAGGACAGTTGCTGATGACTGGATCCACCAGCTGGGACAGCCCATGCAATGGGAATGTCATCTGGCCACGGGGAAGACCCGAGAATCAAGACTTTCCTTGGACGGGGGGCATTGGTGGCTCGTTCGGCGGTTCCCCGAACATCCCCTTGCCTCATTTCGATCACTTGGCATCATTGTAAATGAACCGCGTTACAATAAAAGGCCCCAGGAGAGCTTCCCCACGGGGATTTTCAGGACCATCTTTCGAGAATCACACCTTGAAGCTAAGGAATATTATTTGTCGAGTTTGTTGTGAAAATGGCCTCCAACGTCAAATGGCACGAACTGCCAAGCGAGTTCAATGCCTCGTCCCAGAGGGTCTTGCTTTTGACACTTAATTACAGATAACACCAATCCTGTATGGTACAAGGATGCTGGGCTTCGTCGTAACGTGACATTGGGACTTGGTCTCTGCCTTATCATTGCAACTAATGTGAGTAGCGTTTCATCTTGGTGTTCACAAGAGTTGGTATGCTAACATTTGTGGACAGGGATGTTAGTAAATGAGTATCTGCAGCTAAGACAGAGCCCTGCTGACCAATCTCAAGACCAAGCCAGTATTCTTACCCGTTTCCAAGCAATGCCTTCATGGCAGACGTATGTTATTGCTCTCACCTGGCTGTTGCTACCTGTTAATTCGCGTTGCCAGTTTCTTCAAACGTCCTACTGGTGCTCTCCTTAGCATCTACGCTGCTTCTTTCTTCATCCCGTCAATTGTCACGCCATGGATTGGTGATTGGATCTCTACCAAGTTTGGTCGCCGATGGTGCATCATCGTTGCGAACATCATCATTCTCATCGGTGCTCTTGTCAACACTTTTACAGTCAACATTGGCATGTGGTGCGGTGGTAAGAAGCTCTCGTTGACACTTCTCACGAGATTTTGATGACTGAAACATCCGTGTTCTAGGTCGTGCGATTATGGGAGCTGGAGTTGGAATCGTCAAGGTCGCCACTCCGGTTCTTATCCAGGAGATAAGTCATCCCCGACTCAGGCCTATCCTTGGCTCCTGTTACCAAACATTTGCCTATTTTGGAATGTTTTTCGCTGCCTTGATGACTTGTGAGTACATACATGATCTATCAACATGTGTCATTACTTAACCCCCCCTGACACTTTATAGTCGTTGGCCTCTACATCCCTGGTAACTGGGGTTGGCGATTCCCGTCGCTTCTTCAGGTCATTGGACCCGTTGTAATCATCCTAGTTACAATTGTTTGCCCGGAATCCCCGCGTGTAGGTTTATCACATAAACAATGCTGGAATAGCAAATCTCCTAACACATCGACTAGTGGGTCATCAAGAACGACCGTGAAGACCAAGCCCGCCAGGTCCTCGCAGCTCTTCACGCCAATGGCGATACGAGCGATGCTCTTGTGCAGTTTGAGGTGGAACAGATCAGCACTGCTATACAAAAAGATGCTATACAAAAAGAAGCTCTTCAGCAACAGGCAAGCCTCACGGACTTTGTGCGTACGCCTGGCAACAGGAGGCGATTGGTCACGATTATTGCAATGGCATGCTCGTTGAATTGGATGGGAAATGGAATCATCGCCTAGTATGTCGAATGACAGCCTTCCATGCCATGCACGTCTTGACTGACTATCTAGCTATCTTGCACCCATCCTCCAATCGGTTGGAATTACGGCCCCTATTCAGATCACTCTGATCAACGTCGGTCTCGGCAAGTTTCTACCCGTCCTGAAAGAAGCGTCCCAGCGCCATTGCTAATTTGTCACTAGCCGTGTGGAATCTTATCCTTGCTGCAGCCGCCGCTGTCAATTGCGACAAAGTCGGCCGTCGACCTCTGTTCCTGCTCTCGACTGCGGGCATGCTGTGCTCATACGCCGTCGTCATGGGCTTGTCTGCAGGATTCGCCAACACCAAGACTAAGGCGCTTGGAATTGCGGTTATCCCATTTCTGTTCATATAAGTTGATGAAAGTTGAGCATTGATATTAGAGTACTAACTTGGGAATCAGCTATTATGGCTTTTACGATATTGCCTATACCCCCCTCCCTATCGCATACACAGTCGGGATCTTGCCCTTCTCGATTAGATCCAAGGGCATGGCTCTCTTTACTAGTACTGCCACCTTAGGCAATTCATTTAATCAATTTGTTAACCCCATTGCACTCAAGAGTATCCTGTGGCGATAGTGAGTGCCCCATTCTAGTTGATCTAAGTTCGTCCTAATTTATTAACCCCGTCTTCAGTTATGCAGTGTATATCGGTATCCTGGTCTTTTACTTTGTCTTCATTTTCTTCATGTTCCCTGAAACAAAGCGTCTTTCGGCTGAAGATGCTTCCAAGGTGTTCGATTTTGATCGTCAAGGTCGCCCCCTGGGTAAAACTGTTGACGTTGAGCGGGACGCCAAGAGGGTCGGAGACGAGAAAGAACCAGTGACGAGCACCGTCACAGATTATAACAAGGAGTAAAGATTCCAGTCCTACTACGCGGTTCATGACGTTTCCTATCGCAGTCAGCGATTGAATCAGTCTTGCTACCCTCCATTTAGGATAAAGGATATTAGGGCCTAATATAGAGCTATACTCTAGATAACCGGGATTTTAGCTCGAGATATTATAATATATAAAATTAGCGGGCCTATTATCTTATACTTAAACCCTATTAAGCTTAAGGCCGCGCTATTTATTTTATTATTTTCCCTTATAATTATTAAGGTTATTATAATATTAATCTTTAAGTTATAATATTATTATTTTTTAATATTTAAAATAAAGCCTAAGAGATATTAAGATTATTAAGATATTTTTATATTTTTAGCTTTTATTATAAAATTTAATAATATATATAAAATTATTAGCTAAAAAGTTTATAATATTACTTAATTAGTTATTAAAATTAATATTTATTATAAATAAAGAATTTAAAAAATAAAGGGATTATTAACCTTAAGATATTATTAATAATCTTATAAGCTAATATTAATTTAAAGACTAAAAATAATATTTTTTTATAAAATTATTAAAAGCTTATTATTAAGGGATATTAAATATAAAAAGAAGTTTTTTTATAAAGTTATAATTAATAATATTATTTTTAGCTTTTAAAGAAAATAATTAAAAATATCTTAGTTATATAAAATAATAAATATAAAGCTAAAATAAATTAAGATTTTTTAATATATCTTTAAAGATATTAAATATTATTTTAAAATTTATTATTAATATAAAATTAGTCTTTTTGTCACGGCCTGAACTGTCCCCCATCACGTGCCCAGAAAACTTCTCCACA
>NKCI01000124.1:0-118337 GCA_003946985.1 Fusarium duplospermum | reverse complement strand
TAAGTATAAAGCCCTTATTATTAGAATTACTAAGAATTTTATTATAATAATAAAAATAAAGCTTTTAATAATATAATTTTTATTAATAATAATTAAAAGGTTAATTTATATAATTAAAGGTATTAATTATATAACTTATATAATTATATAATATTTTATATATTAATAAATTATATAATTTATAATTAAATTAAGGCTTTTATTTTATATAATAATTAAGCTATAATATTAAGTAGTTATATTAAGTTAAAAAAAGTATAAATAAGTCTTAAAAGTAATAAATAATAATTTTAATAATAATTTTAATAATTAAATTAATTATATATAATAGCTTAATAGCTAATTTATATAGCCTTAATTAACTTAAAGGTTAAAAATTAAATTCTTAGCTTAAGACTTTTTTTTATAAAAGTCTTAAAGATTAAAAAAAGTACCTTTAGCTAAGCTTAAATTAATAGCCTTTTTATAAATAAGGTAATATTAATTATAATATATAAAACTATTATATTATAAAGGAATAAAAGAAATATATAAATTTATAAATTATTTAAGCTTTTTTATAATTATATTATTTATAAACTTAAAAAAAAAACTTATATTATTAAAGCTTTATTATAAAATTAATAAATTAAAATTTATATATTTATATAAATATATTTTTTATTTATAAATTTATTTTAATTATATTTTAATAAAACTTATATTTTTATAAAAAATAATTTTCTTATATATATTTTATTATTATATAACTTTTTTTATATTTTAATTATAAATTTTTTTATAATTAAAAAAAATTAATTAAAAATAAAAACTCTTTTAATATAAAATATATTATATTATTTATTAAATTAATTTTTTTTAAAAAAATTTTAATTTAATTTAATTATAAAAATTATATTTTATTATTTATAAAAACTTATATTATAATAAAATAATCTAAATAATATATATAAGTTTAAAACTAACCCTACTTTTTAATACTTATAACCTCTTTAATATATAAAAGTTATTTTTTTTTATTTAAATACTTAGGTCCTAACTCCCTCTATCTTTAACCACCACCCTTCTCGCGGTAGTAGTAATTCTTGTGGTTGTTCAACTTCTTCCCATACGCCCAGTCGTTCCTCTTCGTATGCACTTGTTCAAGCGTCCGGCCGCGCTCCTCGGCCTTGCGAGCTCCGCGCTTACGTTGCTCTGTGACACCGACCATGCCTCCCATCCCACGAGGCACCATCTCGTGGGACCTGCCATTTGCATGGATGAGCTGCCCATCGGAGGGCAAGCCCTCTTCATCTTGTGCCGCTTCTTCAATAGCCAGCTGCTCTGCTCGCTCTTCGGCGGATGGGTGGTTATGCAAATTCTGGCGGAAATAGCGGTTCAGTGAGCGGTGGCCAACAGACTTGCCAGAGGGAAGATGCAATTCATAGTCGTCGTAGAACACTGCACGGGTAGGCTTGTGCGCATGCGAATGCCAACCATCGGCCTGGTGCCGGTGCCGTGTGTCTTGTCGCGAATGGTGAGGATGTTTATCCAAACGTTCGAACTGGTGGATGTGTCCTTCAGCTGGGACAGCAGTGAGGTCCGCAGAGTCCAGCGAAGATGCCGAACTGTCGGTCTCCCACCCATCTCCTTCTCCTCCTTCCTCCATGTCCTCTCCGTCCTCGGCGGTAACCTTGGCCGCACGCCGGGCTCCGAGCTTTGCACCTCCGGTTTTTTCATCGACGACAGACTCATCATCACTCAACTCTTCCTCATCTGAGTAGGTACTTCTGAAGTCGTAGTAATCGCCAATATCGAGCTGCTCTTCCTCACTGCTGTACGGGATCTTACAGTGACCCTTGTCGCGCATGTGCGTCTGAATACCGAAAACTGTGGACTTGACTTTGTCGCAGTACAGGCACTGGTGGTGTTGGTGAACCTTGTCTTGCAGCTGCTTGAGGAGGCCATCCAGGTTGACCAGATACTTCTTTTCGGGGATGAACATGCCATGGAACCTCTCCATGTGGTGTGTGTTGAGTGAAACTGTGGGAGAGGAATAGTTGCAGAACAGGCACGACTCCAAAGTGGAAGTAGGTTCTTGGGCGGCTGGAACGGGAGTCCTCGAGTCGGAAGCACGCGTTGCATCAGGGTCATTTTCAGGGTCCTGGGCCGACGGTCGGGGGTTGGAAGGTCGCTTCACGGGTGAGGGTCTCTGCTCAGCAATGCGTGCCTTTTGCAGGCCTTCAACAACATGGTTGAACTCTTCTTCGGCATCTGAGTCGACTTCGTCTCGCCCAGCGGCAACAGGCTCTCCCAGGGAAAATGTAGAGCTTACAACAGAGGTGGTCTCGTCGTCGGCTCGGCCTGGGGCTGGGTTGGTGGAAGTTGTCGCCTCCTTCGCCTTGTGCTTCTGGCTGGACAGATGGTTCTGGAACGCATTTTCGCTGTAGTATGTCTTCTGGCAAACGTCACAAGCCCGCTCAAAGTAGGCCTTGTCGGCTTCGGCGGTTGATGCGGCCCTGGCCTGCAGGACCTTCTCGGTAAACACATCAGCGGAGATGGGAGGCAACGAGGCGACTCGACGCTTGAGGTTGTATCGACTGAAAGCTGTCAGCAGACTTCAGCGAGAATCTCAACATTACTTACTGCCAATCACTCTTCATATGACCCTTCTGTAAGTCGATGTTCCGATACGCAACCTGGCAAGTGTTGCAGGTGTATGGATGCGAGGCCGATGTGGCCGCCGCTCCAGAAGCCTGCCCGCTCATGGCGAAATGCGAAAGACAACGGCACTGATGCTGAATTTGCGTAAAGCGAAAGATGTGTGAAAATCTCTATCGAGACTCTTTACTTGGGGAGAGAGACTGTGGCAGGTGGGAAATTCGAAGCGCAGTTTGGTGGGATTTGGCGGGGCTTCGCTGATAACGTCACACAAGATCCAGATATCACGATGATAATAACTGACTTTTTTCTGCCTTTTTGCCCCTCCAAGCCCCTCCTGGAGGGTTCCAGGCCCCCCTGCTGACTCACCCCAGCGCTTCGGCGATTTGGGTCGGCCCGAAGCTTTTCATCTGAATTGGTCAACTAATGTGTGCCAGTTTGGGTTGGTCTAGTGCCTGCGCTTTGTTAACGGCTGGCGGGTCCCCCGTCATCGGGCAGGCATGCACGGGAAGTGGCGCAGAATCGCCAAAGCGCCTGTGCTTCGCGAGGCTGACGAGCAGCTCCTCTCCATCGTCACAACTTCAATCATTGCTTTGCTTTCGAATCCCACCAATACACACACTTTGACCATTATAACGACCATAAAACTATATAATAATCGACTTGATACCCATTTCTAAGCTACTTCCTGATAGTCGAACGGCCGAGCGACACCGATATCGAGATCTCAACAGATGGAATGAGAAGCTGAACCGCGACCCCCTTACCGCACGCAACCTTGTCACAAGCAACGTCTCTACTTCCCATTCGCCCATCGTGGCGCGACCCCGACTTCAGATGTCATGACGCCCGAGATTTCTCGTCCACGGGTCTCTTCCATTGAGCCGGCGACCGACATCGAACTGGTCGCTGGCTTGTGGCAAGAGGCGCCCTTCGCCCGCTTACCTGCTGACGCTCCGCCCGAACTTGAAGCATACGTCCAAAACATCGAGAACCCCTCGCGGGTTTATGCCATTCATCGTGCAAGTCGCCGCCACGACTTTCAGCTTCTAGTTGAGAGGTTTGTGCTGGAAGTGCCAGCTAAGATCAGCAGGGCGCTAACTTGCTGCGAATAGATACGTTGTTCAACTGCGCTACGGCTGCGACAACGTCAACTGCGCAACACCCACCTGCTTCACATGTCGGCGCCGTTTGGCTGGCAAAGCGCCCATTCGCAGGTACAACGCGACAAGTGCCAGAACTCTGGCTGTATATTTGTCTAGTCAAGACAACCCTCAAAACGGATTATGTCCCTTCCTCCGCAAATCCAAGGAGCCATCCGCAGCCCTTGGTAACTTGATCTTCTCTCCACGGCCGCCTTCTCCTCCGCATCCCGACTCCAAGAGATCTTCTCTCAAAACATCTCCAATTTTGCGCAAGGACAACCCCCCTACTCGTCAACGTTCGCGTTCATCGTCCTTCCAAGGAACAGTGCTTTCTTCCACCAACAACCCGGTATGCCCGGCTCAACTCGACTCCAAGCCCACGAACCAAGCTTCGAACTCCACACAAAGCAACAATACACATCACATCCGCGTCGTTGAGGCTCCTGTTAGCAAGGATCATCGATCGTTTGCCGCTAACCTGTTTGGAACCGTGACCTTCAAGATGCTTGAGTGGCTCACGCCCCGAGGCATGGCAGTCATGTCACAGCAAGTCAACGACATCGCCGGGCCGCATCGGACGAAACCAGCAATTGATGCCAATGTTACCCAGGTACGGACGGCACCACAAACAGAACGCCAGAGTGCACCCACCCCATCTGGGTCCAACACAAAGCCAAATGAAGGACAAGATATGGTACCTCCAAAGCCTGAAATTGGACTTAATGACGCTTCAATCCGTGCTAAGGGTGCGAGATCCGGGCACGGCTCGATCTCGAAGTCAAGGGGCGGAGCATCCCCTAAAGCCAAGAAGACGCCTTACGAGCCAGTAAACCCCATTGAAAGAAGGGACAACTCCAAGTCAACCATCTTGTCTCCTCGCATGAGCAGTATCCTCCATGACAAGCCAGCACAATCGAAGGCAACTATCGCACCGTCAGCTCGGGCAATACCAGAAGTGCCAGCAAGACCCGCCTTTTTCGAAAATGTGACAACACCCTCACAACCTTCAATACCAACAGGTTCTCCTCCATCTTCGCCATATACAACAAGAGAAGAGCACAGCACTGAGTATCTTGGTACGGCAAGCCGTCACCCCAAACATGTTGCCCAGGTACCACAAGCCAAAGGCTCCGTTGAGGGAGACCCAGAGCCTCCATCTGCATGGTTAAATGAAGCCTTACCCCAGGCGTTATCCCAACTCAATGTTGATCTTATCAACTTCATATGTGACGTTTACGAGGAAGATGGGACCTTGGAGAGCTACCTTTCCTCACCTCAGGAAACGAGCGACACATATCCCAAGCCGGAAAACGCCCCACACCCCTTGAGTCGTCGATCGTCGTCGCCTCCCACGGCCATCTCCAAGAAGCAGTGGAAGGGCTTCAATGAGCAAACTCTTTTCAATGTTCTCATGGACCCGAAGGCTGTGGTACAGTCTTTCACGTGCGACAATAAACTATACGACTCCCAGACCCTATGGTACTGTCTCTATCGCATGAACCGTGTCGCATCAAGTCTTGTTCTTCATAGCCTTTGGTTAGCAGCGGGACGCTTGTTTGTCCCTCCACAAGACATACAAGTAGATCGCGCGGCTGGGGTCAGGAGCAGGAAGGTTCAAAGGAGCAGCAAGGGGCTTTCGAGTGTTGATGCAGGGTATTTGATGTCCATCTGCATGCATGCTTTAGTCGCTGTGGCGCCGGTTGTGCCGGATTCACGGACATTGTACGAGATGTCGCGAATACGCTCGAATGGCCTAACACTTGCTAGCGGTACCGCGGTTGCACGGCAGCCCTCATCCCGTTGTCTGGGGTATGATGATGTTTTCTCGAACGACCTAGCCGTCAGACTTGCTCGGCGATTATTTTGCGCAATTACAGCCACACGTTGTTTTGCAGACATGGCAAGCTCCACGCCATCCTCAGACAGCAAATCTCCCGACCTCGACATCCTACAGCCTCTCGTGAACCAGCTCGACTTTCTCAGCACGGGCTCGGCCTCGGTACTAGAGTTTGCGCATTCCGAGCGCCTCTTACACGAAACACGCGTTCCGACAGTGCTTCTCGATTGGGCCCGGACCATCATCTTAACCGAGTGGAATGGAAAACCGGATTTTGCCATGGATGGACCCTTCGGCGGAGCCCTGTCATTCATTGAGGCCATGCGTAAGTTGACAACCTCTGGCTATAGTACTTGCAAGGCAGTAATAAATCTTACGCTAACCTCAAACTTAGACACGAACAGAAACCTCCTCCTTCTGGGCGATATCCAATTCCGTGTTGATTATCTGTCAGACCGATTGGACTCAGTTGAAATGCCGGTTGACTGGCTATCCTTTTCTTCCACACGTTGGAGACGACATGTCTTGGACTATCCTTACATATTCAGCCCCGATACCCTAGTCTCATTCTTCCGCTCTATCAATTTCGCTCGGATGAGTCGCGTGTTTGAGGAGTCAAGCTCTCTCAAAACACGGATGAGCGCCATCATTGACCCTGGGAGTCTCGTCACCAATCCACACCATAAGAGGGTGTTGCAAGACCTCTTGAAAACAGGCTCATCCAAATACCTTATACTCGAAATCAGTCGCAAAAATGTTGCTCGAGATGCGTTCGACCAACTATGGAGACGGGAAGAGAGGGAACTTCTCCGCCCGTTGAAGGTGCATTTGGGAGAGGAAGGCGGGGAAGAGGGTTTCGATTCGGGAGGCGTTCAGCAAGAGTTTTTTCGATTGGCCATCGCAGAGTGCCTGGACCCTGCATATGGCGCCTTCACAGTCGACGATCGGACACGCATGGCCTGGTTTGCCCCTGGGTCACTCACCGAAGATTGGAAATATGAGCTCGTCGGCCTCTTGATGTCGCTGGCCCTGTTCAACGGGCTAACCCTGCCTATCACCTTCCCAAGGGCCCTCTACCGGAAACTACTAGGCAAACCGGTTTCGGAGCTTCACCATATTGCTGATGGGTGGCCGGAGCTGGCGAGCGGCTTGACAACACTCCTAGAATGGGACGAAAAGGATGGCCTTGTTGAGGATATCTTCGCCCGCACCTACGAGTTTTCAGTTTCCGCCTTGGGTACCAATATCACAAGGGAAATGTCTGCAGACAAGAACGTGGTTTGGCCCAGGGCCGCTGCAAGCTCAGATGATATCGCTCCACCCCAGACTTCGAACCCAGACGACGCGCCCCTGGTGACGAACGAGAACCGAGATGATTACGTCACTCATTACATCCGCTATCTCGCGGACATCTCCATTCGGCGGCAATACATCGCCTTTGAGCGTGGCTTCAACGCTTGCCTAGACAAGAAGTCGCTTTCTCTTCTCAGCCCCTCCACTCTGCAGTCACTTGTGGAAGGCATCCAAGAAATTGACATCTCGGAACTCAAACGATATGCACGCTATGTGGGTTGGGACGCGTCGCACCATACTATTAAAGACTTCTGGTCTATCGTGAGAAGATACGATGATAGGATGAAACGCAAGCTGCTGGAGTTTGTGACGTCATCAGATCGAGTGCCAGTTGGAGGCATCAAAAATCTTCAGTTCGTGATTCAGAAAAACGGAGAGGAAGAGGGGGATGGCGGGCACTTGCCCACGGCTTATACATGCTACGGGACTCTCCTTCTTCCCGAATATAGAGATAAAGACGTATTAAGGGAACGGCTCGGAATGGCGTTGGAAAATGCACAGGGGTTCGGCTTTGCTTGATCAGGCGTTGAGGTATGGGGTCATGGGGGTATGGTGAGATGATATGCAATCCTCAAAGCAGACATGCAACTACGTAGCTAGTCGCTCTAGGTTAATTTATGACAGCGTGAGAGAGGCAGCCCCTTACAAATAAGCGCTTCCCTCGAATGAAGAAACGCACAAGATGACAACAGAAACAACAATGCACCAGTCTACGTGATTTGTCCCAACCTTCCTTTAATCCAAGATTGCCACAGCTCTAACCATTTCATAATTGGTTGTTTAATCTTTCATTTGCCGAACATTGAGGTTGATTCTCTTGTTTTTCATCCATCCCTTCCACTCATCAAACTTGCCATCCTCACGAGCCGGCCAATCCTCTAGGTAAGTAGGACATGTCCCCTTAAGAACTTTTGGCACTCCATGCCAGGCGGATCTAGATTCCTGTGTCATATAGATGGCGTCTCCCGATCTCAACCTCAACAGCAAGTACTCCTTGTCACCAACCGCTTCACTCTTCTGTTGAGACTCGGAGGTATTCGGTGCGATCATGAAGAGGCCGTCACAGCCCAGACTAAGGCTAATGAGACCCTTGTCGGTCTCCTCGCTGACGTCCCGATGCATCATCATGGTGTCTCCCGGAGTATAAAAATTGAGAATGGCCGCCTGGGCGACCGTCTCGGGAAAGAGACCCTCCAGGAAGCGGGAGATGTCGTCGGGAAACTGAGGAGGCAATTGATCAGGGTATACACGGTTTGTCCAATCGTATTGGCCACCCAGCGTGACCCAGTGCAGTTTTCGCTGCAGTACCTGTTTGATGGAGAGCGGTTTGTGGACGTTGGGGTCTTTGGGGATGAAGGAGGCGGGACTGTCTGGGTGAAGAGCGAAGAACGACTTTTCGTCATCTTGCTGACCTTCCGGGTATGGGAGATCATAATGGAGATGAAGGTTGGTCTGATGTTTCGGGTTACTTAGATCGCGATGTACTAGGCGATCCAACATATCCCTCTGCACCTTCGGTGGGAGTAGCGATGGGAGAATAAGGAGACCTAGATCACTTGTTAGTTGATGCTGTGATCAACGCCAGCCAGCGATGGATTCTCAACGAACCCGGTATCAGGGGGTGATGAATAACAGAAACATCGCCTCCGGCTTCAGAGGCAAGGTCAGAATCCAGATGAGCGAAGCTGCTCGCAATTTGCGCTCTTGAAAGTGTCGTGACTGTACGGAAGCCAGACTTTTCCAGCGGAGCCCGAGGATCATCAATGCGAGGGTCATCGAGGAGACTTTTCTGGTCCTGACGCATGAAACTCTTCCACTCCGCCCGCATTTCATCCGAGGGCTGCTCATGGGCGTCAAGCTCTGTCAGGTTGGTAGTAGTCATATTCGCGGGTGCCGAGAATCGGCAAGAGTGAGACAGAGTCTGTTGACGATATTCAGGTAAAAAAGCCCAGGGCAAAGTTACTTTTAAAAGATGCCGCCGCCTTTAAGACGTCTACTAAGTACCTAGTAGAGTCAAAGTTACAGGCCTCTAGGAATGTAGATTGATGTTTTTGAGCCGCTCTCAGCCCATCTTTACAGCAACGTTGGTGGATCTCATGGAGTTGTGCAGCTTCTTTTGTCACGTGATGCATCTCTTGGAAATTATTTGGCTGTGATGCTTCACTCAAGCAAGCTCAATCTCATCCTCTCCGCTCAAACTCCCCCCTCGCGAATTCCCTCCTCGTAATTTTCGTTCCCTCAACTCAATATTTCACTTTTCTCGTTCTATCATTGGACAACTAGCCTCGGTCAGATATCTGAGAATCACCAGGCCATCTACTTTTCACCACGGGGGCCAAGTCTGCAAAATGATACAGCCCCGGCTATTACACGGTTTCAACCCGAAAAAATCCATCTCTGCTCCTCTGCTACGTCAACAAGTAACTGCATGCTCATTCTCGACGACTTCCGGTCTACGTAAAAAACGTATTCGGACAACAACAACAAAACAATCATGGCGAGGCCCGGTCTTCCGCAAAAACCCCGACTATACAATTCATGGCCAAACACTTATCGACTTCAGATCAACCGAGCCTAAAGATGCCGCTTTCAAGGCTATAATGCCCCATGAAGAGCCGGAGAAGCCGGGGTGGAAACATGATAGACCACCCAAGGACGGTTTACGAGGCATGGGGGGTCATGAACGGTTCATTTTTTGGAAGACGTCAATTTGCTACAAGGATGGCAATATCCAGACAGCTGAAGCCCTAAAAAAGGAAAAGCCAGCTCAAGCGGCAGCCGCAAAATTCTTTGAGCATGAGCCTGAGCTCCTTTACTCAGCAGCATCCTACAGCCATCACGCCGAAAACGACCATATCCCCGAGATTATCGTTATCGGGGCCTCCAACGCTGGCAAGTCAACCTTTCTGAATGCGCTCCTCGGCGGCATAGAAATAGCCAAAGTGAGCTCCCGACCAGGGAAGACAACTACAATGAATGCCTACGGAGTTGGACCACGGCCAAAGATCGCTCCCGAGCTCATCCGCAAGGGCGATGCTCCCCCCAAACATAGCCTTGTCCTCATGGACACGCCGGGTTATGGACACAAGAGTAAGGCAAGTTGGGGGGAGACAATCGTCCAGTATATTACCCACAGGAAGATGCTACGAGGCGCCGTCATTTTGATACCTGCCGAGAAGGACAGTTATGGGATGGACAAATGGATGCTCAGGACACTTGCTCACACATTGACACCGACTCTGGTGGTGATGACCAAGGCGGACAAATGTGGCGAAGAATGGCAGAATGAATGCCTCTTTCTCTCCCAGAGACTCGAGTACGAGTTAGGAAGACTGAACTCGGGCAAGGTCAAGCTCAGGGGCTATGATCCTTACAAGTGGAGAAGTGGATCGGACCGTACGACGAGTCTATATGCTACAGCCGCCGGGATGGACACAACCCGTCGACTTGGCAATGGAGCCGGAATGGGAGGAGTGCGTCTCGCGATCCTTGAACTCGCTGGATACGACATTAAGGGAAGAGTTGAGCAGCAGCCCGAGACGAAGTCCTACACTGGGGAGATTGTTTCCTTCGATGACATCGTATGGAAAGCCTAGTAACGCCAGAGCACCATTCAGCTCTCTTATTCGAGAATGGACGTTGGTCGGCAAAGCACACACACATCGCAATAAAATCAAGTCGAAGGAACCTCACTCGAACACTCAACATTGATTCAAACCTTGATCATATTCCCAAAAGCATCTCGCGCCACTCACATTACCTATTTCCGCAATTATGGTATCATCAGACTCATACTCCAAGCAATCCATGCAAATGTACATCATTCTTTCTGGCCTCCTCCCGACTTTGTCGAGTGCGCTGTTCCTGGTCGGCTGATGGAACGGCTTATAGAATGCCGCAGCTTTCTGCTGCCCTTGCTGTCAAACAAACTCTTCACTCTCCTCAATCTTGCCCATCGTTCCTTATCTTTTGCGTCCCTCTCTTTCTCGTCCTCTTCGGCATGATCCGAGCCTGTGGCGCCAACTGATCCTGGGGTGGCGGTGCGCATGGCAGGCAGTGTTTGTGGTGTGGTGATAGACGCGGCGGTCCCAGGTCTCTTTGGAGTTGAGGGGGCTCCAATTGATCGTTGAGCTCGGTGTCGTGCTGGTGAGCGGCCTTCATATACGCTGCGAAGATGTGCGTCATTCGCCAAGGTTTGCATCAGCACCTTCCATCCCGGCAGGTCCTGTTCTGGGCGGGTATGCGCATGGCTCTGACGTTGCGTCTCCGGGTTAGACCAGGGACAGAAGAAACGATGCTCTCTAACGGGGTCCAGGAAGTCCATGGGAGCGGGAACAAGAACCTCGCCGTCGTCCGCGACCTCTTTACTCTTGAACATCCAAAGCCCGAGCCGTCTGAGGCAAGTATGGCAAGATGCGGAGTTGGGAACAGCGCCAATGCGAGGGTTATCCAATCCCTGCCATCCCATCAGAGCAAGCGCCAGTGCAACACGGTTTGGACGAGATCCAACTTCGGCGTTGGCAGGTGCCGGGTTGGTGAAAAAATCAGCGGGTAGTTGTACAAGAATTTCGTCGAGCTTCAACTCGTCCGGGAGGCGAAGATTGAACTCATAAGGTAGGAAGGATTTCCTCGACAGAAGCTCATCGTATCGTTCTCGTAGAGACTTTAGGCTGCTACTCGTGTTGGCCAGAGACAGACGAAGGAGAGAATCTGGGAACAGGATATCAGCATTTTGGGATCGATCCTGTCCAAGTAAGGTAACCTACCATCACAGCCTCGCTTGCGCCATAGACAATCCTCTTGGTGTGAGGTGACGACAAGATCGGCGTATTTATCGACCAATGCCTCCTCTATCGAAACGTCAGATGGTAGACAGGGCATCGCCATAGAACGAAACATACCAATCTCAGATGAGACCAGCACAGCAACCTCCTTACCGTCAACCACTTTGCGGTTGAGCTTAACAACCAGCTCTCGGTGACAAAGCAGACATCGCACTGTCTCTTTGCCATGACATACCCATCCCCTCTTGGCCCACTCCACCTCATTCACCTTGTCCGGCTTAGGCGTCCAATCTGTTATTTCTTGAAAGGTGGCCAGTCGTCTCAAGAGTTCGGTTCGATCACTAGGAGAATACTTTGCTGGCGATTCCTTGAGGCTCTTCAAGGGGTCCCGAACCTGCGGTCGTCGGGAAACAATGGAAGAAATGGTAGCCGTCAGGCTGCCCTTCTTTGCTAGGAGAGGTGCCGTTGAGTCTGGCAAACCAAGTCGTCGGCGTTTCTGGAGTAACTCGGCGTCGACACCAGACACACGTGCTGTCGAGCCTGGAGAGCTTGAGGTTGCATGGCGCGACGGCGAGGAGCCAGCCTCAGTATGCGATACGGCATCGTCGCCTGTTTTCGGGTGTGAAGAACCGATTCCTTGCAATAGGATGTTGAACTTGCGCTTCGTGGCGTTCATGATCGCGATGCAAAGTAGTTGCCGCTCAGTCGCAACAAAGCGAACACCATCAGAGCTGGATCAGAAGATCGCTACAAGGACTGTCTAGTAAAAGAAGAGGCCAGGAATCGAGGTTTTCGAATAATTTTTCCGATTCGGGTGTAAATGGAGTATTTTGAGTGGAGGATCGCCGGCGTGTGTATCGTGATGGGAACGAAAGTGGACAGAGGCAAAGTTGGGGATTGTTTTGTTTGAGAAACCCAAAGAGGCGATGATGCAGTTGCTGGGACGTGCTTTGGTCGCTGAGGGACGGCGGCTGGAGCAAGGTACCCTGCCCTGAGCTAGCGTCGTCTAAAGGTCTCGACAATATGACGATACAAGTCGTACCACCCGTATGGCACACCATTCCAAGTACTTCCTCCCCGATACTAACAAATCATACTTCTGTCTTCAGGGACTATCTCAAGAGTACTTGGCGTTATCCCTGGTTAAATAGTGGAGCTCCTCGATAAGCACCGATAAGAGCACGTGCCCCACCAAGTCCACAGAAATTTTCCAGCAGCCATTGTCGATCCGCTGCTTCTTCCAGCCTCGAAGAAATAATTTTTGGCCAAACTTCAGCCTTCCAATTCCTTCGCCATTCCGACTTTTTAGCCCTCGCTTCGTGTCTTCAGCACATGTCTGGCTCGAAACAGAACCCTCCCTTGTGGCTATTCTCCAACAACCCCTTGAACCCCGTCAAGCCCTCCGCAAGCACCATGGGCAAGAAGAGCACCAAAGCCGCCACGGCCAAGAGCAATGATACCGCCTCTGCGCCTCCCCCTGGCCAGCTGATGGACTTGGTAGAATCTTTCCTATCCGATCACGCTTTTAAGGGTGCCCACGATGCTTTCAAGAAGCAGAGAGAAAAGAAGGGCTGGCAGGCAACTGGCGCCGAGACCAGCGCTTCGCTTGTCAGCGTCTTCCAGACCTGGGAGGCTTCCAAGGGCGAGGCCAGCGCCAAGCCCAGCAAGTCCAACAAGAAGAAGGCTTCCGCGAAGAAGTCGAGCAGCTCGGAGGACAGCGATTCCAGCGATGACGGAGAGGATGTGGATATGAAGGACGCCGACTCGTCCTCTGAGAGTTCAAGCAGCAGCGAGAGCGAGAGTGAAGACGAGACCCCCAAGCCTAAGACGACTAAGAACCTCAAGCGCAAGGCCCCCGTCGACGATAGCTCCTCTGAGTCTTCCTCCGACTCCGATTCCGATTCGAGCTCTTCCGACTCTGATTCAGACGACGAGCCACGGGCGAAGAAGCAGAAGCGAGATCAGGCTTCTAGCTCCGAATCCGACTCTAGCTCCAGCTCCAGCTCAAGCGAAAGCGACTCGGACAGCGATTCCGACGACGAGAACGCCGAATCCGACTCTGACTCCTCTAGTTCCAGCTCTAGCTCTAGCTCCAGCTCGGATTCTGACTCGGACTCTGATTCAGACTCCGACTCTGACGGCGAGGCTGATGCTGAGACTGCGGCTCAGGTGCCTCTTCCTGACTCTGATGGCTCGTCGTCCTCATCCGACTCTTCAGACTCTGACTCTGACTCTGACAACAAGAAGACCAAAAAGTCCAAGGAGGTTAAGGACTCGTCCGACTCATCTGTCACCCTAGATGGCAAGGAGTCTCCGGAGGCCGAGACAGACTCGACGAACCCTCCCCTGCCCCCTGACCCCGTCCTGACCAACGGCCGCAAGAAGCAGAACGAGCCCTTCTCGCGGATTCCCAAGAACATCAAGGTCGACCCCAAGTTCGCGTCCAATGAATACGTCCCCATCGCCTACTCGCAGCGCGCGCACGAGGACCTAATCGTGACAAAGGGCAAGGGTTTCACCAAGGAGAAGAACAAGAAGAAGAGGGGCAGCTACCGCGGCGGTATGATTGACATCTCGGAGAAGAAGGGCATCTACTTTGACGATTAAATTGGCCCCTATTACTTGTTACTGGACGGTGGAGAGTATCAAAAAGGAGGGGGCCAAGGCGCATTTTCTTTACGGAGAGCCGGCGTTTGGGACACGAGACGGTCGCGCGCCAGAAAGACATAGAAGCATGTCATTTTAAAAGTTGCAAACAGTATGGTTTTTCTATTGTATCCAGGGGCATCATATCCCTTGGTTTTGTCCTATTTTAGTATTATATCCGTTGGAAGAAGAACGCCATGCCTTGCACAGTCTATAGAAATACAAACTGGAAATTTCCTGGTATCATCCCATCCCTCCCAATCAAAGATGCCCGTACAAGATCCCTTGTCCCTAATCATATACTCGTCAATCAACGTATTAGCATAGACGCTCTGCTGTGGCCTTGTCCAGACACAGAACAAGCGACTCGAGTTGATCTAAAACGTCGAATCCTTGTCCCAGTCTTGGTGGTGTCGTCTCTTGGCTGTCTGAACCTCTGTCGCTGGTGCATGTTGGGCCGCTTCGTCGAGAAAGTCTTCGTCACCAAGGTTTTCCTTCATGATAACATCCTTCCTCGCAACAGACTCCCAATCTCTCTTCCCTTTTGCCGCATTCTCCATGGCTTCTGCCAGCCATTTCTTCCACTGATCCGTCCCGGGAGCGGCTCCGCTGCGAGAAACCCAACCTGTGCGCCTGGTCTCGCGAATAGCGTACCATAGAGTGCGTGTGTAGCTTGGGTAGCCTTCTCTTTGGTCTGAGGCATCCGTAATCAGGTGGGCATTCTTAGCATCGTCGCGAGTAATATCCTTCCATGTATACCGCGAGAGGTCCCAGAAGTACGAGGGAGGCAGCATGCCTAGACCCCAGTAGAGACCATTGAGAACAATGTACGATCCACCAATGAAGATCTGTGAGTTCCATGTACAGTTTCCAAGAAGAACGACGCTCAACATGAGAAGAGTAGTCCCAAGTGCCATGAGGAGTCGATAGGTGCGATCGCCAACATGGTAATGGCACTCCTCAGTGCCCGAGTAGAGCTCACGGGCGACCTCTTCTGCGCACTTGATAAGAATAAAGGCACCCTCGCGTGTCCGGATCATGACATCGCCTCTAGGCACTTCGTTGGTATGTTTGCGGTTCATAAGGATGGGGTGCCAGAAGGAAGCGTATCCAACCACGCTTGAGGCAAAGGAGATGAGAGACACTGCCAGAATAGCATTGCCATCCTGCCAATGAATAGCGCAGGCCACAATAGATATGCTGAGGAAGCAGGAGAAGACAGAAAGGACGTGGATTGGTGAGAAAAGCTCGGCAGGGACAGCAGGGCGCTTCTTGGTGTTGGCAAATGTCGGGTTCGCAAGCATATCCTGAACCACCGACTTGGCTGTGGCTCGGCGTGCAAGCGGCTTAGGGGGCGCAGAGTTTTCGTCGTGACCAGTGTCCTCTGGAAGTCGAATTGTAGTCCTTCGCGCTGGAGCTGGCGTTGTTGATGCCGGGAGAGGGAGCCCACCATCTTCTAGTGCGGGAGATCGAGGGATGCGGTTGGCCCGCAGTTCTTGGCCATTAAACTCACTGTCGTTTATGAACGAGCTCGAACGCCGTTGTTGTAGAAAGTCGAGGCCTTTGCGATACCAGCTCTCCTTGCGTGAGGGAAAGCGCATCTCGACATCGCCAAAGTGGTTTTGTTCGCTGTGCTTGATTTCAAGTACCCGGAAGCTGAAAGCAGGAAGCGCATCCAGAGGCGTGATGATGGTTGCAAAGAATCCCACAGAGTCGAGGGTCGTCCCGCTATAGACACCCGTCATTTTTGCCAATGTTCCAGGCATTCGAACTGGGCGAGCAGTCTTGAGAAGGGCCTGAGGTGCAGGGATGAGTCTGGGCAGGAGGCAGAGAAGAGATGCAGTGATGGTCTGAGAATGCTCAGTCATGGACGACTCGCCAATTACGGCGAGAAGCGTCACGACATCCAGCGACCAGCTGCTTCTGACATTGGGAAACCATTTCCATCCTGGATCGCCGGGCTCAGCCATTTGACAGTTCTAGAGGTCCAAGAGGTTGATGCGATTGTCGATGCAACGCCAAGCCAGGGGTCAAGAGAGGAGCAGCAATAAGTCAAGACTAGCCAGATGCCAAGTCCAAAGTCTAAGAATAAAAGAGCAGAAGTGAGGCACAACTCTATAGATCAGTCATGAAAGAACAAGAATAAATCAAAGTCGATATTGAAGGATTAATGTTGGAATTAAGGAAGGCGTTCTCATCTCAGCTCAAGAGTTGAGAAGGGGTCCGTGGGTGGATCTTTCCCTTCCTCGTTCACAACTGTGCGAGCTGCGCCACGGGCAACAGCGGCTGCACCCGCCCGCGCCTCCACGCAACCGTCATCAACGCTCATGCTCAGCCTCTCCCAACGGACGAATGACATTAGTGAGTTCACAAGTATGAGGGTATTTTCTCGAGACTCATGGTTGAAAATTGAAGCATGCCTCGGTATATGTGGTACGAGGACATCAGTAAAACAACAACAATGGGAACACAAAAACAGAAAAGAATATATACAAACAAACAAAGCCTTGTCGCTCGCCCCCCGTGTCCAGCCTACCTTTGTGTTCAGCGCATCAACCAAGCCTCGATATCTGTTGCGCGCGGGCATCAACTAGATAGTAGAGAAACCAGGACTTCTAGGGTATCCAATCATCAAAGCATCATTCAGTTTCCGTACGTGTCGTCTGCGCCTTGTATCTCTCCTCGTCTCGCTCTTTCTTGTCTCATACTTGATACTGACCTCTTATGCGATCAAGTCCTTGGTCTATCCGCTGCATTGGCCTCCCTCCCGTGTGTGGGCATCTATCCAACGTTCTCCATGACGTTGGAGATAAAGCGGGTCCATCTCGACATATCCCTCAGCAGTTGCCTGTTGTCTCCTGATTCTTCCACAGTTGGAAGTAAGGTAGGTACAAGCGCAAGGGGTGGAAAGACCGGCCAATTGCCACACGGCGTTCTTCGTTCATCATCTCGGGCTGAATTTCCCAGGACCCTTTTACTCAGCCTTGGTGTCCTCACCATATGTTTGGATCACCCATTTCACAAACTCCTTCCACTCTGTCTCCCAGTGAGCGTACACACGGGCGTATTCCGACTGATCAAGGCAGGCGTGCTTGAGACTCCACAGCACAAGCTGCTTCCATCCAAAGAGCCCCATGTCCGCTTTGCCTACCATGACCTGGTAAAAGTCGTGCGATAGAGAAGATCTAGATGCAATTGTTAGTTGAGCGATAATGCGAGACTTCCTCTGGGTAGCTTACCGGAACAGTGTTCCGTTGTCAGAGCTGACTGTGCAATTGACATTGTTGGCCAAGAGCTGATACATAGTATGCCCGCTAACACGGGGTGTAAGACCCAAGATCTCGTTAGAGATGGGGCATAATTCGAGACAGATGCCGCGCTCCTTCATGAGCTGCATCACGTAAGGGTGCTTTGCGAGCGCGAAGCCATGCCCGATGCGCTTCGACTTGAGGAGCAGGGCGTCGATCAAGTTGCCGTCCGTATCGGTTCCCATATCCAAGGTCTCACCGCAGTGGAACAGGAAAGGAATTTCTACTTTTGCGGTCTCGCAGTTCTCCTGGAACTTGAGGAGCTCGGGGATAAAGTCCTTGATGGGCCGTCCCTTAGCCTCTTCGCCGACGAGATCAAAACCTATTACATAGTAAGCAATCTGGACTCGCACAACGGACTGCATGTCCCCATGTTTACTTACCTGCGATCCACTCTGGCCAGACCTTCTTGAACTCAAGGCATTCAGTGAGAGCAGCCTCGATCTTTTCGGGTGGGAATGATCGAGGAGTGCAGTAAATGACCTTGAGCCCTCCAAAGAACCTGCCTTGTGCCTTCATGTCGGCCTGGAAGCTATTCACTTCGCTGATGATGAGCTCCATAATACCCTTATTGTCGATAAGCTTGGTACCGTCGTCATTCCAAAGCTGGTTGCTGGTCATAAAATTCGGCCGGATTTCAGCATAGGTGATGTTGTCTTTCATAAAGTCTTCGAGACAGAGCCGTGTGTATCGTCGGTATGCTGTCTCATAGTTGAAGAGACCCTTCATCATCCTTGTTCGCCCATTGAACTTTTCCCAAGCCCTAAAAGCTATTAGTATCATTCTGGTTAGAGGCTGTGCAAAATAAGAAAGGCTTACCCGCATGCCGTCTGTAGGGAGTTATGAGCCTCTTCCTCATGGAACATGAGCTTCTCTAGTAACCACTCGTCGGCAGTTGCTCCTTTTGTGTATATTTGGGGAAACATCTCGAGGAACCTGCTAAGCTTCATGGTCTCCCGAGCCTTGTATGTAGCACTAAACAAGTCTCCAGGGGTCTCCTTCTCCGGGCTCAGGAGGGAGAATTGGATCTCACAGCGATCAAAGTTTGAACAGTCATTGTCGGAGACCAGGGGCAAGTCGCTTGTGATGAACATGCGCTCCATATCCTTTGCAATGTTCAACAGAACATGAGGAGCCAAGCAGGCGTTGAAGTGGATGTGTAGGTGGCCGCCCTTGGGCATGCGCCGTGCCACAGCGAACAGGTCGGTCTGGTCGATGAGGCTCTTGTTTGACAAGAAGTGATCTCCTGGGAATCGTGGGTGTAGCTGTCCCCCGTAGCCAGCCCTTGAAGGGGCCTTTTCGTAGACATTCGCCTCATCCCTGCGCTTCAACTCCTGGATAATGGCATCGGCGCGTCGCTCATCTGGTGTGGCCCCTCTCCGACACGGATGGTCAAAGTCCAGTGTCTTTTCGCATGTCGCGATACTTTGTCGCAACTTGAAGTAATCTCTTACGCGGGGATCATCAGATTCGGCAATTGTTGAACCGGCAGTCCCCGCATCCTCCGTCTCGTAAATCGGCCTCCTAGCCGCGATCTCGCCATTGAGAGCCTCAATATGGCTCTGCGCAGCGAGGATCTCGGCTCTAGTCAGCGCGCCTGGCGGATGGCGCCAGGTTGGAGGCGATGTTTGTCGTGTTGACTGAGTCATTGAACTCGTGTTGACTATGGTGTTGACGTTGTGTTTTCTCTGGTGAGCGTCGTAATCGTCCTGTCCTCCATCCTCCGGCCCTGACCTGGAGCAGAGTGCGCCCATTTATGTGCGGCTGCGATAAAACAGCCCGGATTAGGCCTTGAGAAACAAAGCGTGATGAGAGGCAGCACAAGACAAGCGCAAGGAAGGCTGTGTGCGTGGATGCCTTTGTCTAGCGGGAGGTTAAGCGGCGTATGAGTCGAAGTTGATTCAAAGAAACTCACAGGGTCTTGCGACGGCTGCGGCACTGAAGGGCGGGGATAATCACGGTTGCGAAGCGATGGGCTGGTGGTGGTGTTTGCGCCTAGCCTAACGCCTTTGGAGGGGTTGAGATGGTGTTCACAGGAATGAGCAGGAGGACAGTAGCGCATAAGTTACTTCTCCTTGTTCTCTTTGCGATAGATGAAACAGCGCTTCAACCCAGAAAATACCTGTTCGCGCTTGATTGTTGGCAAAGACAAACTGCAGAATTGTTCCTTTGGGCATGGGGCTGTGCTGCATCTAAGGCTGATGAAGGCTGACTACAACCAGGCT
This sequence comes from Fusarium duplospermum, assembly GCA_003946985.1. Taxonomy (NCBI): domain Eukaryota; kingdom Fungi; phylum Ascomycota; class Sordariomycetes; order Hypocreales; family Nectriaceae; genus Fusarium; species Fusarium duplospermum. The sequence goes on along the minus strand of NKCI01000124.1, from coordinate 98,399 downwards.
GTCCGGCCATGCGTTTGGTTGCGCAGCTGCGCAGATAATCTGCCAAGCACTGCGCTAACCCCATTTGGTCTCTCACGTCACAAATCAGGGCGCCTAGCCACTCTTACCCAATCACCGCTTACCATCATCACCCACGCACGTGCCGGCCTCTGTGCTGGGCCTCCGATGCGCGAATGCCTTGCGCGAGGCTCCCAAAATCTCGCCAGCGCGAATCTCTACAATCCAGGCTTCATTAAAGATAGTGCCCCTCTCGTCGGGTCTCGTCCCTTGCTTGCCCTATCCACTCTATCCACTCTCTTGGGCCCTGGGTCTGGTAGTTACCGACACTATCGCTGGTCCCCTCTTAAAGGCCCTGTTTCATTGAACACTGCCGTCAAGTGCTGTGCCGCAATATCCTCCACTTCTCCCCTCCTTTTTTCTTTATTCCCCGGGTTCATTCCCTGTGGCACTAGTACACAGACCCCATTGATACACTTCGAGATGCTCCAAGGCTTCTTTGAGTACGTTTTAGGAAATCACCGAGCGTCTAGACGACCGACTATAGTCGAAACAATCTACACTGGAAACAACATTCCAATCCATTGACTGTGATTGATTCTTTCACGAGGCAGAATAGCCCTAGCTTCCTCCTTTGTCCATTGCATCACCTTCATCTCGACTACACGAAACTCCATTGATACGGTTTCGAATCACGCTATCCAGCCAACCTCACATGCTTCTGATGATCGACCTCACCAGCCAAAGTTTGCCACGAGACCCGGTTTAACCCCCTACACTGCCATCGACAAACTCTCTCTTGACATCAAATAAATTGCCACAAACCCGCCTCACCGCCAGGCCAAGTCAAGGCCTCCAGTGTTAGCATATAGCGCGAGAAATAGCGTCAGGTCTGACAACTCATCCCCTCCACCCGAACCAAGCAGATCCCGAACCGTTGCACTGGGTCCGTCAATTACACTTCAGAAGCCGTCCAACATCGGGGCGGGGTTAGGCGCTGGAAGCTCTTGTATCATGGCGCTTACTTGTTGGTATACAAGGTCTATCAAAAGGGCCATCTGCATAAGATTACAGAGGCGGTGCCAAAAGGAGTACCCCGTCTCCGCCCGGATGTAGCACCACACATCTCACCGACCTGCTTCGACCGGCCTGGGGTACAAGTCCGCGTCCAACCGATATGCGTCAACAATGTTACGAGGTTGAGCTCGAATCCTCCCTGGGGCTTATACCCATTAGGCAAAGTAGCTCTTCCACAACACTCCCTCCAGGTCCTCCAGTTGCTCAGAGGTAAAGTACTGCGGGCATTTGTTAGCATAATCTTTTTTGCAACAAGAGCCACTCCATAGAGCGGCGAGCGTCTAACATACCTTCTGATCCACCGTCCAGCTGTCCTGTCTGGTCTTCTTGAACTCGCTGAGAATGGTCTTTGTGGCTTTACCCACCACTCCAGGGTCAGCCGCGGCTCTTCTAGCGAGCAGTGCCAGCACCTCTGGCATCCACTCAGGGGGTGGGGTAGCGTAAGGGAATGCCTCAATCAAGGCACCTAGTCCAAGGACTGCAGCGTGCCTCCTTGTGATTTGTTTGTGCACGTCAACCGGGGTGTCGGTGCCGGGGAGATGGCGGCCCCGTTTTGGCATTGGGTTGCGTTGCAGCTCATCCTCAAAACGGGCCTTGAGGTGTGCGATCATAGGATCGCGGATACGGCGAGGTGAGCAACGGATCATGCCTGCAAGTGTGGTGGATGCGCATGACCGCACTTCAAGCTGTGGGTCGCCCAGCATGTCGGAGACAGCGGTGAAAAGCGCTTCTCTTTGGGCGCTTCTCGTCAGGAAGATACGTCTGAAGTAGATAACCTGCATGTTGACCAGGGCACGCAGCCGTTGGTGCCAACTCGTCGACGTCTTGCCGATTCGGATCAGGGCATCAATGAACTCGGAATCCTCTCCATCTCGGAAGGGGATGTTTGGCAAGTGACGGTAGACGTGGTAAGCCAGTCTCATAAGTTCAGGGTCTTCCTTCACGTCCATCATGTGCAGCAGCTCTTCCATGAAGGGACTAGGGAAGAACGGCACCATCTGGATGCACTCGTGCGACGACAGGGTGCAATCGAGCCACATAAGCACCGTCTTGGAACCCGAAGTGTACGAGCATGGTGTTTGCTGGCCAGGCGTTCTCTCATGCCGCCATTTCTCCAAGCGCGAAAACACATCTTTGATCGTGGCTGTGAACTCCTCGGTCGGTTGGTAAGGCCGGATACCAATTGATGAAGCAGCCTTGTTCTCATCTAGGAGCTTGCTAACGTTCTCGAACGACTCATGGTAACGGGTCTTGTAAATAACCGACAGTACTCGCCCGATTGCCTCGCGGACTGCCTTGTACGGATGGTCGATGTGTGCAAGGAAGTCGTCGAGGATTGGCTGTTCGTGTCGGAAGTGCCAGCCGCCATCTGCGACAATAAACTCAAGCAGTTGAACCTTGGAGGACTCCTTGAAAGCGGCATTTGACGTCATGTCGAGTCGGAATGATCGCAATGCATCTACAATCTCATGTGATCGCCGGGGATCCTTAGAGTCCAAGATTAGATGAAGGCAGGTAAGCCAATATTGCAGGTTGTCCGGTGTCAAGTCGTCCGCGAAAATCTTGAGCATCATTGGGGCAGCATACTCCCACACGCGGTTGCGAATCTCGGGCGGATCATCGCTGGAACCTGCAAGTAGGGCACCCAAAATCTCAGATGTTGCGCGATGTTGGTGCTTGTCGTTGCCATCACCAAAGACCTCCTTGACCAGCTCTTTGACGTCCTCCAGTGTGACCACCGTCTTGCCGTAGTGCATCAGGTCAAAGACATGCATAAGGAGGTACACATTGCTCATGCGGAATCTATCAGTCGTGGCGTCGCGAGGCTCCTGTTTCAGGTAGTCAAAGCACTGGGATAGCCATTCCCGGTTCAAGATCTGGCCCATCTGGTCCCGCAGCGCACCCTCTACTCCGTCGTAGCTATCGAATGGGAGAGGCTTTGCTCGATAGGCAGTGAATTTCTTCCCCCAGACAAGCCAGCCAGGGTGATCAGCATCCACCATGTATGCCGCATCTTGAGGCTGCTTGAAAGACTCGAGGAAGTTGTGGGTGAATTCCTCGTCGCCCTTCTCGACCTGGACTTGAACCCGGTTCCGGTCACCGACCTCCTTTTCGAGGAGGTAGTTGCGATACTCGTGTCCATAAACAGCGCGCATATCAACTGCAGTGAAGACAGACGTGAACGCGTTCAAGTAGTAACCTCGCAAACCAGGGTGAGGATCGTTCGTTCCGTTGGCCACGAGGTCAACAAACTCGGCTGGTGCCAGAGTGTGGAATCGGAGGCATAGATTCGTGGCAAAGATGGCGCACCGTGTAGCGATCTTCCAGTGGGCTCCCTTGGCGCGTTCCGTCAACTCCAATCCCAGGTTCGCCTTGGAGTCCTCCACCCTCTTTCGGCGCTGCAAAATAAATTGGTGGCGTGTCTCAATGGCCGCCGAGACGTCCCCAGCAGGTTTGATAGTGTTGAGAAGAACATCGTCAACAATAATCATGCGCTCAAAAGGCTTGCCAAAGTCGATGAGGGTGTACAGTGCGGAGGATCCGAGATTCTGAATGGACGGCTTGTCAATGCCTGCTGTCTCAATGTACAGGCGCATAGCCTCGGGAGCAAATCGCCAGTCTTTGAGAAGGGTTCTGAGCAAGGACGTGAACAGGAGGGTGTACATTCCGCCCTTGATACGATCATGATCGTTGGTCTCAATTGCTTTCCGCAATCCCTCGAGAATGACAGGGATGACTAAGGGCTTGCTACCGATGAGTGACTTCAATGACGAATCCTGCGCGCTCTGCGCAACTCGTCGGACATCTGCATAGAGCGACAGACTCGACTCAGCAAGATCGAGCAACAGGCGCTTGTCCAATTCGCTCTTTTGTCTTGACGAAGCATTGTGCTTTCGGCGCAACAGCTGGTATGCCTCTGCACGCTTGATGAGAAGAGGTCGCGGATAGACCTTTCTGAGTCCCTTGATCTTGAAGGCAGCAATGTCCGACTTGTAAAGTCGTACGTGCCTCTCTAGGGGGTGGGCGGAACGTTCGATGCCGACATCCGTGATCCAGGTTCGATAAGCAGCATAAAGAGCAGTGAAAGAATTAACATCATCCTCTTGGTTCTCATTCAGGAATGAGTGCGTCTTGGTGAGAAGGTGGCCTAACTCCTCACGTAGGTCGTGGATCTTGCGGTAGGCCGGGTCACTCGACTTGAGGACATATCCTGCCTTGTAGCGAAACTGGGGTCGAAGTTCTTCATCCTCGGCCACCTCAGCAAGGGGGTCTTCGTCGATCATCATCTCGTCGTCATCCTCGCGAGCAACATCATGGTCTTCCTCAGTGTTGCCAGTCATGATGCCTGCAGCGCGCTCAGGATCAAACATGGTAGCCATTCCGGAGGTGACCAATCTAATCTGCTGCATTAATCGAGAAACTTCATCGGACCATTCCTTGTTTTTTCCTGTCCTGCTCACTGGCGGGTTATCACTCATCAGTAGTTCTAGCTGATCCTTGGCGGTCTTGGTCTGCGACGCAAATAACTCAACTGCAAAGTCGATCTCGGCGGGCGAAGGCTGGTGCCATCGGATGGTAAGGTCGTTCGGGGCGGTTGTCTTGCCCCAGTCATCAACATCGATGCCGCGCTTGATGACTTCAGGCTCATACAAAGCGTGATCAATGGGATATGTATGAGTCAAGTTCAGGAGAAGATGATGAATGTAGTTCGAGACCAGGATGGTGGGCAGGCCACGGCATTTCTCCTGCATGTAGTCCGCAATTCCAAGGAGATCATCCTTGTACTTCAGGACTTCACTACCAACATGGACAACAGCCATTGCCAACATGCTGACATACCATACAAGGGCTCGGTCCCTGGGTAGGTATTCTGTGCCGCTGCTTCGGTCAGACGCAGCGTTGTTGAAGTCGATCTCGTTGCGGATGTTGACCACCAGCATAGGGATGAAGACCTTCAGCGTCTTCTCGGGGTTGACCTTACACAGCGCGTTGAGAATCCAAGCCATCGCATCTCTGGCCTGGTGGACAACATGGCTCGACACAAATGTTGCAACCTTGTCAAGAGCCATGTCAAAGAGCTCGGGAGACAATGATGCAAACAATGGCGACAAAGCAGCCGGCAAGGCGTTGATAACATTGTCCTCAGGGGTACCTCCACCACGGACAAGATTGGCGTCCGGTAGGTTCTCCAGCAAGGTAAAGACCTTGCCCAACAGCGTCAAAATGAACTCGCCAAATCCGGTAGTCGAGGACCTGAGAATATTCGCCTCGTCTTCGTCGGTGAGCTCGTTCTTGTAGTCAAATTTGACATTCTGCCCTTCGCGCTCCATGCGCTCCATCTCACCCTGAACCCACTGCATAGCCAAGGTGGTGTCGTGGATATGGCTGCCCTCTTTGACCAAGGGCACCATGGGAATGCTGAAAGCAACGCTCTGGATGAAATTGAGTGTGTATTGTGTTTTATTTAGGTCGTTGGCGTCGATTCCTGGCAAGGCAAGGGCTAGGAGCGCGGTAATGTGGCAACGGTATCCCTTGAGCTTAGACATGATGTTCGCAATCATCTGCAAACCATTTAAGCTGGATGTGGTTCTGTGGACCTCAACTAGACCCTGAAGACTGGGATAGAACCTCTGCAGGGCGCCCGGCAACACTAAATCAGGCTCAAGATAGGCAAGGCCCTGCAGAGCACTGTAGTAGTAGTATGACACGCGGCTGCTCTTGGAAAAGAGACCCATAAAAGTCACCTCCTTCAGAGATGAGACAAAGCGTTTCTTCAGCTCAGCATTGATCTTGCGATCTTCGGGGAGATCCAATTCGCCGCTTTGCTCGCGATTCCATCGCGAGACGAAGGCTTCAGTCAGGTACAACGTGAGCTGGCCCAGCATCGTGGTCCAAGAGCCCTGGTTCGAAGGATGGAAAAAGGTGTCAATGGACTCCATGAAGCCCTCCAGGCTAGTCATGATGGAATCGTCGCCCTGCAGGCTAGCAGGGGACAACGAGCTCACAATCAAGCGAGAAATCATGTATGCCACAGGATACTTCTTCTTGTCTTTCTCCACATACACTCCTGCACCGGACAGGTAATCCAAGGGGGTGTATGGTGAGTTAGCCTGGCCCACGGGTATTTGTGTGAGCCGGAGAATGGCTGTGAAGATGAGGTCGGACTGGTCCTTGGTGAAAATGCCATGGCTACCAAAAGGCACATGGGAGCAGTGCATGTGATCTCGGGCGAGACGGGAAAAGAGGTCGATGAAGAAGACATCAAATGCCTTAGAGCGGTTGATAATGGACCACAAGTGGAAGAGCGTGGGGAAGAAGTCGCTGGGTTGTGACTGGTGCTCGCTGACAGGAGCGGGATGGCTAGGGAGTAGCGCATTGAGGACGCCCACGACAATGAATGCGTTCGGCAGCTCATTCACACTGAAGTACGGCAGGAATTCCTCCAGCATAGCCCGACGGTCGGCGGGGTCAAAGTATGTGTGCGCATGAGTGCACAGCTTGAGTAGCTGCTTGGCAGATCGTTTGCGGTTGCTCTGGTGCGCGGGAACCTCAGAGGGCAAAACCCAGGCCTTGATCTCGTTCCAGAGGGGCCTCCAATCGAGGACGAGGTCTTCGCCGGGTTTCAAGTAGTGGTTCTTCCTATGAATGAATCAGTATCCATCACATGTATTGCCGTAGCCATCGTACGTACCGAGTTAGTGTCAAGACCATACGCAGGAAGCGGTCCGAAGCTGTCGCGTCCAAGCCTGGGGCAAGGGCAAGCGAGTAGTAGAGCTTCGCCAGCTTCGCTCTTAGCTCCCTCGTCATCTCGAACTTGAGATTGAGCCATCCCTGAAGCTCCTTGGTCCAGTGGAGGGCGCCGGGAGAGAAGTCCTCTGCGCGAACGGCGATGTAGAGCTGCTTAAGAATTCCCTGCAAGGCGGCATCGCGCTGAGCTTCCTCTTCTACCTCGAATGGTAGCTGCTGGAAGTACGCAAATGTTCGAGGTCGGTAGCGTTTCCTATCATCTTCGTCGGTCTTCGGGTAAGGGATGCCGGGAGATGTGGCTCGTGAGATGGGCTCATAGGGCATGAAGTTTGCCAGCAGATTGGCTCCTGTGGTGGGCGGCATGGAAGCATGGGCTCCCGAAGGCCGGGGCCCGATGTTCTCGTCCATGTCGGCGCAGCGTCAGACGGGTCGATGGTCGTAGTCGCGGTCGGCGATGCAGTCGGCTTCTGTACTGTCGCGGGCCCGTGTCCGGCTCGTCAAGAGTGGGTTGCCGAAGCTTTGCAGCAGGGCCAGCGGGAATGGCCGAGTGCGGCAACACAGCTCAGAGCGCAGCACAGCTCAGCTCAGCTAGGCTCAGCTCGGGCGGTAAGTTTATTCTGTCGGCGGGCGAAATAAATGTCGAATGCGCATCGATACTTGCTCGGCTAGAATAGAAGACAGAGTAGGTAGCATACAGCGGCGCAGGGGAGGGCAACGATGCTTGATGGAAATGCGGAACGTGAAGAGTTGAAGAATGGGAGGGGAGAAGTTGGAGGAACGAGGAGCGTCGTAGGTGGCCCTGGTCGCCTGCAGTGATGATGGATGATGCCAGCAGCAGCAGCCTAGGCGGGCACACTCCAGCGAAGGGTCCATTTTTTTCTGGGGCAGCTGTGCCCTCGACCAGTGGGCCCTTGCTCACTCCAGGCCTTCTGGTTCCGGAGTTTTAGTGAGTTAGCGGCGGATGACCCCACCTAACGCCCTGAGCTCCGGGGGGCTTTGTTCATGGCTGGGGCCAGCAGTGAAGCTGTGTGTCTTGGATACCTCGTTTGTCACGGCCGGAGTGCTGCTTCCCCTGTACCGTATACTTGGATCTGTGGCGTGTTTGACTGGCCTGTGCCTCCAGGCACTGATCACAGAGCCCCGTTCCCGGTCGCTCAATCACGGCAAGCGAGATCCTCAGCAACGCCAGCACTCACTCAGGCTATCACCAAGATGTGCATGTCTGTGATACAAACAGCAGGTAGCAATCACATCTCGCAATGCGGTTGACGGAAGGTGCATATCTGGTTTCTCGCCCTTTCTCGATCTTTCCACTGCCATGGATCGCATCCAATCACTACCACCATGAACAAGTGTAAAGTCGGGATACCCAAGGCATTGGGGCCGTGTTGTCATCGACATGAACTCCACAGAAGTCCAATGAGACGTCATGTTGGTTTCCCAAATAGCTGGCCTACATTTCATGTCTCAAGAATGACCACTTGCAGTTCCTGTGTGGCTTCTCAACCGCCTCATTATCACATCTTGCCTTGGCATCGCAAAGAGCCAGGGCTTACGAACGGAGATCTTACGGAAATTGATTGGAGACATTCACAAGTCCACGGCGTTACCGGAGCTATGAAGTCCGGAAATGTGAGGTATCTCTACAACATACGCAAGCTCCTCCTGCCTTGCACATGCATCCCCAGAGTGCGATGCCGATAGCTACTGTGCCGTCCTGACAGACTGCGCGTCTCCATCACTGCCTGCGGCGAGGCGCGTGAGATGGTCAGGCACCTTGGTGCAGGGAGACAAAGAAACGCCCGTACGACATGCAGGCGGTTTGGCGGCAACTTTGCGGCACCACAGACGCATCCTCGAGCAGAGCGGATTTGTGGCTGGCTTCCGCCTAGGTATCGTGCATTCCAGCTCTTCAATCGGCCGACGTCTGGGCCCCGGCCCCTCACTTGGTAAACGGCGGGGGAGGCCCGACAGACTCCGGAGAGACTTGTTGCCCCACTCGGCCGTCCGTCTCGGATCGAATTGCCCGTTCTGTGGAGATTCCGGGAGGGCAGATAAGGCAGAGAGCAGTGACTTGAAACAGAGAAGACGGAGGCTTGCAGCTAGCTGATTGAAATTTACCCAAATGAGGGCTTGGTTATATTAATGTTACATGACCTTGACCGGTACCCTAGTATTCTAATTTATATTTAAGAGAATCTTCAACCTGTGCCTGGGAGTTGCTCCTCCGGCGGAAGATCTTGTTCGCAAATGAACGCATGCTGACACTCATGCGCCGTGAAGGCGGCTTATCGAAGTCAATGTCGAGGCTATCAAGTGGTGGTCGTCCGTCCTCACTGGCTCGCGGTACCACAAATCTCTTCATGAAACCAGCGTTGGAGGACATGGACCTTCGGCGCCCGGGAATTTCCGAGGATGAGCTGTCCATGGAACTTCCGGGAGGGCTTGTGTTTGCGTGCTGCACCTGATGTATTGGGTTGACAGCAGTGAGGCTGGGTCGAGCAGGGAAAGTTTGAGCCCTCTGCGGGCCTGCGTTGCTCGGTGTACGCTTTTGCAGGGTTGACGGCGCTCTGCAGATTGCCGAAGATGGCCATCCGGTGTGTCGCAGGTTGACCCATGAAGCCGTGGCAACCATTAATAGTTTGATGTCCTCTGGGACCACCTTGGTCAGACGTGATTGGATTTCGGGTGGGTTAGATACGATCCAGTCGCTGGCCAGCTTGGGGTCCAACGGAGTACATCGCGTGGGAGGATATCGACCGCTTGAGGTCGACATGGTGTTGTAAGTATCGAAAACGTCCAGCGTGTTCGACATGAGAGAACCCATAATTGGGTGTCTTCGCGTATCAGGGTGTATCATACTGAAAGTCCATTTCACATCTGATGGGACTGGACTTGGTGGAGGTGTTTGATCGCCATTTGCCGGAGGTGGTGTAGTTACTGGCGTAGACGACTTCTTAACCCATCGCGCTGTGCTGATCCGGCCTCGCTCATCCACTCCGATAAATTCATAGGAACCATTAGCCATGCGGCTAGACTCCCAAGTTGACCCGTCTTCCATGGTTATTTCGGCCGAGTCGTCGCCCATATGAGGCAGGGGACTGATAACTGCAACAACATCCCTCTGGTCAAGGGAATCCTCGGAATCAAGAGAACCTGGAGTTGTAGGCGTATCGTAATCCTCGCTACGTACGATAAGGAGGTCATTAAGACCAAGCACGGGCTTGGCACGGAACAGACAGGGACATCGCTTTGCTAATCGAGGAACAATAAGGGGTCCTGAAATCAGACTTGAAGGCAGGACATCAAAGGCCGGAAGGGCGCGCTTCTCGCTTAGTTCTTGCAGTTGGAGAAGCAATCGTGGGCGAACCTGCACCAGTCGGCGTTGCTTGGCCCCTGGTCGAGGAGCCGGATGGGCTAGAAGGAACTGTGTTGATCTCCTGAGGGAGCGCTTTCTTCTCCTCCTCCGGCTTGTGGTGGAAGAGTCGCTTAGCTCGCCCACGTCTGAGCAGCCTTCATCTTCGCTCTGTACTTCCGAAGGAGGTAGATCGTCATCGGTCTCGGGCTCGCGAAAGCGAACGGAGAGCTCTCTTCGGGGCATGTATTCGGATGTGGGTCGGGATCGGGACGTTCGACGGACTGGAGTTACTGATGTGATTGAGGAGGCCTTCTCATGATACGACACAGGCCGGGCTGGGGGTGCAGGCGAGGCTGCTGGCGCCGGTGGTCCTGTGACGTCGGCGTCCGAAGGCCTTCGAAGAGCGGATCGGAGGAAGGGCAATCGTCCGGGAGGAGCTTGTGTGGATGATCGGTGTGCCGAGTACTCGTGGCCGTGTAGGCTGGCGCCGGAATGCAGAAACATGGTGGCCTAGCCAGTTCTGCTCGAGCTCATGCAACGGCTCGGTCCAGGTTATATACTGGGATAGCTTCGGGAGACGAAGCCCCTTCTCGAGTCGACTTGAGCAAACAATAGCTGAGTGTAAGTGAGGGCGTAAAGACCAGACGAAGTGAGGCAGGCTCCAGGACTATATTTGTCTGGCCAAGGTCGAGAGCCGAGCACTGACGGAGCCGAATCAAGGAACACAGGAACCAATCTGGTGGGATATCAAGCCGGGGCAGAAAATGGTCTGATATGACCAGGATATGTGAGATGGGAGAAGTCGGACCCCGTGGACGCCAGCACTTGGACAAGACACGGGCCGGTCGGTGAAGGGATGATGTAGAAGACAGGAGGGAGATCTCAAACAATGTCGAGGGAGGTGTGACACAATGAGTAACTCGGTGAGATGAGACGAGACCACTGCGACAAGGAGGACGAAGAGATTTACGTGAGAGGCGGCTCGGCGAGTGATGAATATGATGGGAGCTGATCGCGTGGGGCCTGGTAGTTGAAAGTCAGTTTTCGATGGAAGCGGCCTCAGTGAATGATGTATGATTATGAATCTCTCCAGGCGGCGCAGGGCTGGTCAAGGCCGCAAGGAGGCATGGTCGCATGGGTAAGGGTAAAAAAGAATACGGTCAAGACAGCCAGGGGTGGAAGCGGTGGAAGATGCGTGGATGTATCGTGGTAGACGCGACCATGGGCAGATCCAGGGGCGGCAGGGCGAGCAAGCTGGGGTAGGCGATGGCTCGCCACGACCGATATGGCCGCTGTGAGGGCGCTGATGGGTCTGGTAGTTTCGCTTCGTGGCCGGGGATAGAGCGGTCAACCGTCAGGCACAGCTCAACGATGCTGCACGACTCCATCCGCTAATCAAGAGCTGGACCAGGGGCTGTCGAGAGAGCGGCGCCGGGGAGAGGTAGGCCGCAGACACGCGATGACAGGGGGCAAAGACGCGGGCGACTTACGGATTGGTACGTGTGCAGCCGCCGAAAGACGGATCTGAGCGAGAGAGAGCGTGATGGTTTGGTTTTTCTGGGCTGGTATCGAGACGTTGGGAAGATGGGAAAAGGAGATTAAAGAGAGATGAGATGAGGAGAAGGAGGACGACGAAATGGTGCAGTAAGAGGCTCGGAAAGGGTGGTATCCGTAAGCTGGAAGGGAATGAGGCCGCCCTTTGAAATTGTTGCGATCTGCGCTGCGGCTAGGGATTGGATATTAGATGGCAACCTCCAGCTCCCAGCTGTACCCAAGCTCGCGGCTGTTCCTGTTTGCTTTGTGGTCTGTTTCTCTTGACGACTTCCAGGATGTCTTTCGATTATTTGGTTGGTTCCCCAGGTGGTTACCGCTCTTGGATCCTGGTTCTATTGATGTTTGTTTTGTTTGCTTCTTTGCTCATAAGGAAAAAAAGGTTTTGAGCCTGTTCCTTAATTACGTCTTTGTCGCGTGCTAGTCGACGTCCGTGTCACCAGGCACGCCCTCCTATTCAGCAACCCAGTCTCCTGGTGTCCGGACGGGAAGGCTGGGGGGCTTTTGTTGGTCGAGGGAGCTAGGTATTCCCTTACGAAGCTTCATCTAAGCTCGTTGCGTTGAGGTCAACAAGTGATGAGAGGAGGCGGGAAACACCCTGTCACCCTCGGGTCTTGTCCTTTTATTCCTACTGGGACCAAGTGTCAAAGCAAACCTGGTCCATGATAATCATGGGATGATTTTTTCTTCTTTTTCCTTCTCCCGTCCCTTCCAGTCGGGTACGTACCTGGTAGCTTAGTGAGGTGGGGTCGTGGGACCCGTGGACATGGCCGCCCACCCACTTCCACTTCCGTCACCTCGACGAGAATGGAAGAAATCCACTGCACTCTGGCGCTGGCAGCTGGCGGGGAGCTCACCTGAGACCGCTGTAGGTTGCCTGGGCCTGGGCGTTCAGGAGGTACGGCCGTTGGCCATGCCGCCGGGACGATGAGGTGTCGTCTGTTCCATCAATGCAAGCTGCGGCACCTCCCGTACAAGGCTGATCCGAGCTTTTTGGAGTGCAAACCCGAGTACGAGCTGGTGGCGAACCAGTTTAATGAGACCGGGGAACAACATGATTCAAGGCTCGTGAGCACTTGTAAGTCCTTCGAGTGCCCCTTGGGATCATCGCGTGTCCTGCTTGAGAGAAACTAGCAAATATCAGCCTCCCGCAGAGCCGGGAAGGACGGAGGCTGGATTCATTGGAAGTTAGCGCCAGCACGACGCATTCATCAGTGGCAGCGGTCCACATTCCATTCCATCGGATGGATCTCGTGCATTTTGCGGTCAGAGTTGGGTTGGTCTCTTCCATTCAAGCCCGTTTGCCGCTCGCGTCTTGAGTAAGCGGATACATAGGCTGCGTTAGCATGACTGTCCGGTTTGTCAACTGCAAGATTTTCGACGGTTGCAAGTCTACTGGTGCGCGGGGTTTCAAGCTGGCTTCCTAATGGTCCACGCTGTCCAAGTTTGGAAGCCTTCTGGGCGATTGGCGGGGAACTAGGCTCTGGGTGTGCTTGTTGGACGTGAGATCATTTTCTCGAACGATACTGACGGTGAAGAGCCTCCCTCCCGAATACGCCAGGCGCAACGAGCCGCTCTGTCGCTCCCGGCTCTCAAAACAGAGCCCAACTGCCACATTACCCACGTCCATGCGAACCATCGACAAGACCTAACTCAAAAGAAACTCCCATCAGGACATACAGGGAAAACCAGTTCTTCGGCACCAGGACAACAGGCGACCGGACCAGTTCTCCGGGACATGGCGGTCGAGCCCGAAGCATCATGGATGTGAAGCTTGAGGATGGGGTTGACAAGGGGGCATGGCACTATTGACAAGGGTGAGAAAGCGCATACATACATCGTGCATATGTGTATCATGCCAACTCACACGCTGCAGACCGCCTGTCTGACATGGAAAACTGCCCAATTGCTAACTGACAAGACTTGGGCTAATGTTCTATACCCTGGTTTCTCGCGTTGTCGCTGTTTTGTTGGGGCAAAGCTTGAAGCCATTACCAATTACAGCAACACGAGCTTACAGATCCTTGTCCCATCATCTACGATCACGGACACAACTCGGAGAAACAGAGCAACGAAGATATATCAACCAGCAAAAATAGCTTCACACAGCGAAAAAACATACAACAGCGGGGATTCGCTGGTCGTCACCGACCCAACTACTAATCCGCCCCTCACTGGCTTATCTATGGGAGAGCGGACGGGATCCCGAGTTCTCCAGTGGGTATGGTCGTATGTGTTAGGAGCAGGAAGAAGTTGAGTCTAAGTAGACGCAGAGAGAGAGAGGACATCCAGACTATTTCGAGTGTAAACGATCGAGTGCCTCTCCAGCAGTACGAGTGGATGCCCTCAGTTTGGCCGTCTATAAGGCCAAGAATTAGCGAAAACCATTGTCTAACAGCAAGCATTCTACTTATCGCCGACCCTGGTTGCAGATCAAACATTTCTGGTTCCTGATTAATGCCACTCTTCAACTCCACGGCCGCGGAATCTTCATCACCCCGAGCCCGACGGCCGAGGTCTGGCTTGATTCAGCCAACCACCCCGCCAATGACTGACCTTCCAGTCATTCCGGTGGCAAGCGCGCGGCTGAATCAAGGCCTATATCTGGAACAAATGCCGGAATCAAGATCTGTCCTCGGCATTCTCGCTTTGTCCGATCTCTGTCGAGTCATGTGCGGATGTCTCGGTCTTGTTACAAGACCAAGTGGGCACGTAGAGGGAGTCAGTTTCTCGTCAAGAGTCAACATTCCCCGCCTGACATTTATCTCTGCTCTCCGGCAGCTCCGGAACTTCTAAAATATCAGGGATAAATCACGAATTGATCTTCGCGCTGCCTGCAAAGAGTCACCTGGTAGGAAAATCTTGTCTTTGTAGGGTAGCATCCAGCTGAGCCCTCATCAGCTCCCAATGCAGCCCTACCCATTAGCGTGGTTCTAATTATTTCCTCCCATTGATATGTAATCGGTGTAACCCCTTGACCAGGTAAGCAGAGTTGAGGGCACGTGGACTCGCCGATCACAAGTTATCACTTACAATATTGGAGTATCAACTGTGATCCACTCCACAAAGCTTATCGTTGTGAAGGCATATTCGCCTTTACTGGAGGAAGTCCTGCACAACTAGCCCAGGGAACTTCAAGTTCTCGAAAAGACACATATCACTTCTCTCAAGCCATATTTGACGTGTCTCTTCATCCAAACGATAGAGGGGAAGTTGGAAGCTTTGGTTGGGTTGGCGGAGTGGTAGCTGGGTAGAATCTGGGGTTGCATGCTTAGTCATGACCGAAACCTCCATCGCAAAATCTCAAGCCGCATATCGGCCTCTTGCTCATGGTCTATGCCAATGACGACAAAGTCCAATTGGATCCTCCGCAAACTCGCGTCCGTGGCAGATGAGTTGAGCACGCCTGTATCTTGTCAAACCCAGCTGGTTTACGGGCGCAAACGGAATCCCCGGGCCACTACGGCAATAATGCTCGAAGAGCATCACGTCCATCTTTAGCCCCTCCTCCAATACCTTCGCCGTCATGTATCGCCAACCGTTCGTCCCCGCGCGCAGCTCGCGGCATAGAGTTGCCGCATTGGCATTATATCGTGCCCTAATCAAGACAGGGAAGAAAGTCCCCTTGCCTAAAGACCTCCAACATCCCGGCCCGACGCATCCAATAGCCCACATTGTGAGGAAGCGATTCGTGAATAACAAGCCACTTACCAGCTTGAGGCTCGTGTATAATTCTATGGCTTCGGGATATAAAGTATGTCATGGTTTAAGTTGCTTCTCTGGAAGCTACTGACATATCGTTCAGTTCCTCACTCTATTAACAAGAGGCCAAACGACCGACAACCCCGAACATGCCCAGATCACCCAATACCTACGACAACGAAACGAAGAATCAGCCCTATCCCGCTCCAGAGCCCCTCCTCCTCCGATAAGGAGACATAACCCACCTCTTTTGACCAAGATTTCCCCGCCCGATGCGCCACCAGAATACGCACCTACAGTCCGACCTCTCCCTAAAGCCGCCTTTATAGGCGAGCGCAAAGTCCCCAAAGTCGCCAATACAAGCGAAGGCCAAGTGTTTTTACGGATCAAGAAACCACAACCTAGGGTCCTTTCCAGAGCTGTTAGCAGGAGGTCCAACCTATTTCAAAAGGACGTATGGGCGCTTTTAGACATCGAGGAAGAAAACATGGGTTCCGCTAATGAAGAGGATCGGTGGGAATCCCTCATGAACAAGCAGCTGGCTGCCGAAGGGTTCCAAGACAAGGTTACCCGCGACGGCACGTTGGAGTCTTACCGCTGGAGTGAGCTGCTGTCAAAGTCATGGGTCGAATCACAGCTTGATAGGCGTTGGTCAGACTGGGTTGCCCGTGGCAAGGCCGTCAGCGAACTTATCGAGCAAGAGAAAGCCCTGGCGAAGAAGGAGGCACGAATATCGCGTCCGTTACCTGACAATCCCAGAGCTACGAAGGCTGCAAGAGAAACTCTCGACAAGATTCTAGGGGAGGCTCGCCAGAAGGAGGCAGCACGACAAGAGGAGGCACAGCCAAAGCCCTTCCAGGATCCGTTCATGGCTCCATTATGGGTGGAAAGGGTTCGGGAACTTGAAAGACGGCAGATGTCACGGGGCGAATATAGAAAAGACGGGAAGAGGCCGGCTGAAGATTTCGAGAGCAAGTTCCCCCTCGACGCGTTCGCTGCCTTAAAGGCGGCTCGTAAGTGACGGGGGGCTCACTACTTTTGTATAATATATACCCAGGACTGCATGGTGGGATGGAGTTGACAGGACGTTAGATAAAAGGCCGCAGTCTTTGACAGGGTACGATTCCCCGGTATAATTCATGCTTTTGACTCAAGACGCCGTGTAAATGAATGATATATGGATCCAAAATGCCAACCTGAAAATGCAAACTTTTCCATTTTTCATGAACGACATAATGCTTGCCCATATACCCATCGCAAACATATCATCAGACTTTGCAATCAAGCCTGTTCCACCTCCAATTGCCTGTTTGATCGATTTGACCTATTCGAGTGGGCGCGGGGTCTTCCAATCATCTTCCGAAGCGTCTCGCCCTCAGTTGCTACTTCAGCCCAACTCTTTTGGGACTGTTGTGAATGTAGAGAGGGCCGGCGAGTATAATCCCCATACTCACTGGCCAGATCTGACCGGAGCGTCCTGGGTGACGACATGGGGGAGAGTGGCATGGTGAGAGCCGGGCTGCTCGGCTCAGGGGTCGTCGGCCTCTCATCTGGCTGTGGGGGCAACCCGGGAAGCTGACCCCATTGAGGCGCCTTGTTCGAATCTAGCGGAAGGCGGTTGCGATTCAACGCTGGACTGCCCTGCACGGGCGTCGGAGTGGTCTCAATACTGTTTCGAGAGAAGACAGAGGATGCCATACTACTGTCCGTCAAGCTTTGATCACGATTGAAGTTTGGTGTTTCGCTGCGGTTAGGCGTTACAGGGAGAGGAAGCTTCGAGCCAGATCCGCGAGATCGCAAGGTGTAACCCGACAGGTTAGTGATACTCGGTGACCTTGAGTTCGGAAACTCGTTCGAGGCCCTAGGTGTCAAGTCGTTGAGGGGGCGGGGAGAAGAGTCGTTCCGCGGAGGCTGTGGTGCTTGGCGATGCGCTGTGAAACGCTGCACCGAGCGAGACATAGGCTGGAGAGGAGGTCTTGGGGCCGGGGTTGTTGGCGTTGATCGTATTTTGGGCGACATTTCTAACTCGATGCTTGATGAAAGAGACAAGGTACTGCTTCGAGCTGGTCTTGGCATCATCGGGCGTGGACTGCGGCCAGCACCCTTCCTCTTATCAACTTTTTCGGCTTCCAATGTGCGGCATTTCTCCTCCATGCTCTTCAGCTTATTCTGGAGAGCGGCAATGGCATGCTCATGCGCTTCACGTTCATGCTTGAGCCGAAGTTCGTATGTCTTGTCTCGTCCCTCCAGTTCATCTACCTTCTTCTTCAGGCGATCGTTCTCCTTTCGAAGACTCGCCAGCCCCGCAAACTTGGCATCCCATTTATTCTCGACCCATGATATCGGTCGTTTGCAGCATTCGCCATGGTAGATTTGATGAATACCGCCCAGCATTGACAGCTTGTCGTCGATCTTGTCGGCATGCAGTCGACTCTTAGGGTTTGAGGTAATCATTCGAGAGATCAGGTTGACTATTGGTCTCGGCCTGACTGTCTCTTGGCCCTCATATGTGAACATGAATGGGGGCGTGACCAAGGCATGAGAAGTGAGTTTCTCCAAATGCGCCTTCAACTTCCTTTCTCGGTCATATAACTGCTCCTCTCGTGATAGCTTATCGGGATATCTGAGTGCGTTATCGAAGTCCTCTAGCCGGACGTTGTAGAGAACTGTCGCGATGTTTAGAAAGACGAGACCAAGAGAATAGATATCCGAAAACTGCATGCTAGAGCCATGTCCAGCGTAGAGCTCAGGCGCCCGCCATCTTTCGGTTCCTGGCAACCCCTCTGTCATGGTCTGATCCTGTCCGCTAACGTCCTTTGAGATGCCAAAGTCAGCCAGGTAGACTCGGTCCGCCTTGAGGAGGATGTTGGATGGCTTGATGTCGAGGTGTCTGACATCGTTCCGATGGCAATAGGCCATAGCGCGGGCAATGCAACCAACCACGCTGCGCAGATACTCAAGCGGGCATTTTGTTGCGGAGTCGAGGTCCTGGTCTTCTGGGCTTGGCTCAATGGCGCTTAGGTCCTTGATATCCAAATCGTTCAGTCGCTTCATGATATCCTCGCGATCTCCATCGCCTAGGCGCAATGACTCTAGGTCTTCCAGAAGGATGCTCAGGTTGCAGACAGCGGCAGGCCAGATGAGCAAGCACAGCTCGTGGCTTCGAGGCGCATAGGTAGCAACGAGTTTCACGATATGTCGATGGTCGCCGAGCTTTTCCATGGTCAGGCACTCTTGGCGCAAATCGTCAATGGTGCGACCTCGTCGGCGAGTAATTCGCTTCCGCGCCAGGTAGACTGATCCATATGTGACCTTTTCGACGCGACCGAAGGCGCCGAATCCTAGGTCATCGAGTTTGGCGAGTTTCGTATCGAATCGCTTCGCATCGGGACCGCTAAAGAGAGGCTTATTTCTACCGCAACACGGTCAGCAACCTAGGCTGGGCCCTCTAGGAGGACACCAATGGACTGCTCACATGCCCGGCCAGTTATCGTCGTTGCCCCAGCCATCAATGATTCTCAGCTCCTCGTGTTCGCGCTCGATCGCCCATGGGCGGCCATAGTGCTGAGACGGGCCTGCTTGCCCAACTCTCGTCCACCCGCGGGCCCAGTCGCCCATGGTTGTGTTGCAAAGAGACAGGCCGGTAACGACGGTGGGGGTTAGAGGCGGTTCGGAGGAAGTCTGGCGCGATCAAGATGAAGTGGAAGCCATGACGGGACGGAATCTTCGAGCTCGATTATGGATGACAAGCAAAGGTACCAGATAATAATCAAAGACTTGGATCGATTTAACGACACGCGCCTGGCAAGAGTCGAGGTGAGGTTGTAAACGGAGGGAAGAGTGAGGTTGGCCGTTGTGGAAGGACGGGATTGAAGACCCTGGTTGTCGCAAGGCGATGAACCATCGGCAAGCCAGACCAGGCCAAAAATTGGTCGTCTTACCAATTGTTACCCTAGAGAGGCAGAGCAAGAATGGGTCTTTTCCAGAGCAAATGTCTTGCTGACTAGCTATGCACAGGTGGGTGGCTTAGACCAAGAGAGGCTGGGCCTCTACGTGATTTGTGCATCAATCTCTCGATCTCAGGCCACCATCATGGTCAAGACCGACCTCCATTCAAATCATCAATATCCCCTGGGGGCCTCCTTTCGTGGGACCAACACTGCCTCTCCAGTGGGGGAGTCCCCGCGCCAGACACCTGGATCCGCTAACCGTTTAGGGCTGAGCCATTGCTAAGCCTCCAGGCTCCGTCTCAGGTCCCCTGGCCGACTACAATCCTGTACGTTCGTGATGAGTTCACTATACGAAATAGAAAATGAACTACCTCATTGTCTGAATAGAGAACTTTGATATTAGCTGACCAAAAAAGAACTAATTATCTAGGATATTTGGACTTCAAGAACTCAATGGATATCCCCAGAGAATGAATCCCTTACATCTCGGCCAACCATAGCGCCAATCTTGATTGATCATCCTGGTCTCGTCAGCCAATGAAAGACATCGGTGACCCTTCGGACCCGAGTCGATGGCACAGCCCTCCTTCAACCCCAACTCCATCTCGAGACACGTTCACTCACGTCCATTTCATCATTCTTCGGCTCCGCAGCTCCCGTTCATCTCCACCCGGCAGACGGGCGTATTGCCGGCAGGATCCCGGACCATCGACCCCGGCGCCGCCGGAGCCAGAGCGTCTCTCCTCAGTCACTCTGTTTTGCTTCGCGTTACACAGCGACCTCATCCAGAGCGCATGCACGACCAGCGCTTATGCCAACTGTCATCACTGACAAACACATGTACCTTATTGTTTGACAACCCACCTGGAACCTCGTTCTGCGGTCTGGGCCCTCAGTCATTCAACAGCGGTCCTGGGCACGTGGACTTCAGCGACTCGCCTCCTGCATTGATACTCAACGTATCTCTGGATATTAACGTATTCTTCCACCAAGGTCTCATCAACCATGGTTGAACCAGCTCAGTCTGAGCCCGAAGCGGCCCCCAGTCGGAAGCGCTCAAAGACTTCCGAGGAAGACGATGGAGGAGATCGTAACAAGAAGCGTTCAAGAGGTCGGCCAAGACTGGACACCAAAGATGAGACGGCACAAGAGGTAAGTCTGTTCTGAGGTCTTGCACAACTGGGAAACGAGTTGCTGTTTCCCTGAAAGCCGCAAACTGACATGGAAGGCAGCGCCGGCGTACCCAAATTCGCCTAGCCCAGCGAGCTTATCGCAATCGCAAAGACACTGCCATCACCTCCCTTGAACAGAAGGTTAGGGACCTTGAGCAGACCAATGAGGATATGGGCAAGGAATTCATGAACTTCTTTGACTTTGTCCTAGCTCAAGGGATGCTCGAGAATGCCCCAGAGGTCGCGCGGCGCCTCAACGACACAACTCGCAAGTTCCTGTCTTTCACGCGCAGAAACGCCGATGATGCCGCCAAGGAGACAAGCACTCCTGCTCCTGCCACTGCCACTGCTCCCGCTCCTGTTCAAAGTGAGACACAGGCTGAGAGCCGCCCACAAGAGAGGCATGGTTCTGGCTCGGGCTCTTCTAGCGCACCAAGTGACGAGTTTGTTCCCTCGAACCCATCGGTTGCTGGTCCTGGTCCTCTGGAAACACAACTCACTACTCCGCCAAGCATGAACCCCCTACAGCAACAACTGACACCGCCTGTTACTCTACCATACGAAATCATCACCATGCCAACAGCAGAAAACGCGAGTTTCCCGATCTACGATACTCAAACCTCCATCCCCTTTGGTCACAACCCATTCACATCACCACCATACCCCGGAATCCCTTCGCCATCTTCATATGCATCCCAAGAGCGTACTTTTGGTCGACGCCTGCAGAGAGCAACCGTCGAGGCTGGCCTTAGGCTGGTATCGATGGCTAACCCACCCCCTCATCGCTATGCAGCAGTTTTTGGGTTTTGTTTGTTGTTTGAACCCAGGGAGGCTATCATTCGTCGCTTGACTATGGTGCTTAGCAAGCCAAGCAAAGAGTCGTTGAACAACTGGAAGTACCCGTTCACAAATCTTGGTGGTGCTGGTACATTCTTCTCAGGCCCTGGAGGAAATGGACCTCAGCCAGGAATGAACATCCCTGCCAGCGACATGCCTATTGGTAACCAAGGCTTGCCAGAGCCTTTGAGGCCCCAAGAACTGACCGGATTTTCGATGGGACCCTTCGACTCAGGGACTGAGAGTATGAGAGATGACAGGATTGATATTCGGATGCGGATGATGCACAAAGGTTTCGAGGGAGACTTCTTTGACGCCGATGAGGTCGAGACCTATCTTCGCCAACGAGGTATCGTCATCCCCGAAAACGCAGACTTTGTCGATGCCGAAATTGACATTGGGGAATTCGACGGTTCCCCGAATCTTCGACCCAACATGAACAACCCTGTCAACAATGGCTTCTTTGGAGGCCAACAAGTACCCACTTCTGGTCCAGAGCTCTTCACCATGCCTCAACAAGGCATGGGTGGCGCACCTAACATGTGGTCAGGCAGCGTGCCAACAACACTTACACCTGGGACCTCGTCCATGACAGCGACGTCTCTTATGGCCCCAACGATGGGACACGGCTTGGGATCGCTGATGCCGAGTATGCCACCGCCGGACCAGCAGTTTAACCTCGAAATGGGATCCTTTATGAACCCGTCATACTTTCCGCGTGCCTGGCCAACAGATTCTAGCTGGATGAAGACCAAGGTGATGATTGACGTCAATCGACTTGTTGCTGGTATGCTCTACCTCACCAACCTTCACTAGACAGGACAACAGGCTAACATTATATAGAAATGACCAGCATGGCTGTTTGTTTAGGACGGACACCAGGATTGCGACCCAAGGATGTCGACAAGGCAGTCAAATCTGCGATCGCGTTGACCGGACAGTGATGCTGAACCGGGTTCTAATGAGCTGGCTTGATAGTTTGATCGCCTAAGCCTGGAGTATTGGGTCCATATAGATGGCGAAATCGGGCAACTGGATGGTGTTATTGAGTGTACAAAGTATCGGCGTCAAACCGGGAGGACAAGACCATGTATTCTACAGAAACACGAACATTATACCCAGGGTTATACACTATTAGGAGTGTTGGAACATGTGACTTGCTATTATTTTCTGTATCTTTAGGTCTGGGATACGTCGTTCTTAGCTCTGGACTGGGTTGTCAACTGATCTGGTCAGGAGTGGGGCTAGAGGTATCAGAGGTAACCCCAACCCTCTTTGAGGGGATGATCAACTCTCAACCTCTTCTTCTCAACTCCTTTTGCTTTAGAACACGAATAAGACAGCAAAGAACAATGGAATACAAACCTCAGCATCAAAGTACCCTCAAAGTAAAGCCTCGGCTTATCATTCATGGCGGGGCTGGCAACATTCAGCGCCGGAACTATACCCCAGACAAGTTGCAGGCTTATCGCGCCGCACTCATCGATATTGTGAGTTGATGCCTGATAACACATACCATCCTACGTTTGGCTGACTGGAAGACTCCAGGTTACAAAAGCAGACTCGTACATGAGAAATGAAGCAATCGTGGCCTCGGAGAAGGGGCTCAAAGGACGTCCCTCTGCCTTGGCGATAGCGACATATGCGGTCCGGTTGATCGAAGACAACCCCCTCTTTAACAGCGGACACGGTGCCGTGTTCACCCGTGATGGAATCAACGAACTAGAAGCTTCAGTAATGGTATCTCGGGGCTTCAAGAAGCGAGGCGTGGGCGTCATGGGCGTCCGCCATGTGAAAAATCCCATTCTCCTGGCCAAAGCGATGCTCGAGCACGGCGAGGCTGATCTTGAGGGACGAGGCAAGCGGGCACAGGGGGCATCTTTAGACGATCCCGACGTCCCATCGGCTCAAGGACACACTCAGGTTTTTGGCAAGGCTGCTGAGAAGTTGGCAAAGCAGTACGGCTTAGAGCTGGTCGATCCGAGCTACTATTACACACAGCAACGCTGGGACGAGCATATCCGGGCACTGGAACGGGAAAAGAGCGGTCAGGGGCAAGCAACATGGAGTGCAACTGAGTATCTCCCACAGGGCACCTGCGGAGCGGTGGCTCTTGACGAGGACGGCGTCATATGTGCTGCCACCAGCACCGGAGGTTTGACGAACAAGCTCACGGGCCGTATTGGCGATACGCCCGTTGTTGGGGCGGGCTTCTGGGCTGAAGAGTGGAGTGAAGACGGCGATCCAACGGGACTGACAGCATGGGACCGCTTGAAGAACTCCATCACTCACCCAGGGCCGTCCCTTGTGCTGAGCGATGCTTTGAGGGGAGCTTTGGCGGACTGCTTACCCAGTCCGATGATGTACTCCCCACTTGATACCCTCAGCACAAGCAGCGGGGGTACCTATACGACAAGGTCTTTTGGAGGATCTGGAACTGGGAATGGCGACTCTTTCCTCCGCGTCAATGCTGTTCGAACCGTGGCCGCCATGGCAAGATGGAAGCCTGAGTCAGGAGTCAAAGCGATGGCCCACGTTGCTGGGCGTGGCGGAGAACTTGAAAAGAGCGCTGGCGATCGATTTGGCCGCACAGGAGAGGGAGAGGGCGGCATCATTGGCATCGAGTCGGTGGTGGTCCGCGATTCAAATGGTCGAGTTATAGACACACGTTCTGAAGTCCTGATGGATTTTAACTGCGGGGGCATGTTCCGGGCCTGGATTGATAACGAAGGCAAGCCTCAGGTGGGAATCTTTGCTACTGAGTCAGATGAGCTATAGATGAGCAAGTAGAACATGGAGCAAGATAGAGCGGAACGGGGAACGTCGTTATGTATTCGATCTGTACCCAATTCGTCAAGAAAAAAAAGCAACGCAGCATAAATCTTAGCAGCAGGGAGTTCCCCTTCTCGTTTCATAACCTGCTGGCCCTTTGTGCACTTCCCAATCCATCCGTCTCTTTGGGATTATGCACAGATTGCCCTTTTCTTCTTCTCTCATCAGATATATCCATTGTAGGATAATCTGCAGTTCTTGCAACAAGTATTGGCAACTCCGTCGCTAAGCCAGAACACGCCCTTCCCATACCCCTCCCGATTTCTTCTCTATTATACATTGGAACGCCGGCCCGATGCGGATTGAATGATTAAACGACAGCCGATTTTTTGTCCGTGGTGGTGGTGGAAAATACAAGAGGCCAGCTCCTTTGACAAGAGCCGGCCTGCTAAATTCGTGGTGGTGGAGTTGAGAGGTGGGGTGGTTTGGTTTTGGTCGGTCGAAAGTTTCGATCGTAGTTCGTCATCGTAATGATTTGTCTCGTTCACTCTTTACAGGGAAGCCTCCATGTTGGGAGGAGGCTGAGGAGCCTCGAGCTTGGTGCTACCGGCAAGCATCTTTGAGAAACCGATACCGACACCCTCGATAACGGCGAGCAGGACAGCGCAGCCGATGGCACCGTTACGGGCAGCCTTGTAACCACCACGGATAGCGAGGGAACCACCAGTGAAGAAACCAGCGATGATGGCGTTGTAAGGGTCCTCCTTCTGACGGACACCCTTCACAGCGCAGTCGAACGTCGAGAAGAGACCACCCCAGACACCGAAGTTGCCGCCGAGAACGGGGGCGCGCATCTTGATGGCGGTGATGGCACCGATACGTCGCTCGCCGTAGGGGGAGTTTCGGAAGCCCTTGATGCCGTGCCAGATGGTACCGCCGATAGCCTGAGGGGAATAATGTCAGCGAATGCGTCATGTCGCGATTATCGTCCGGTTTATCGGCTGAAAGAGCTCCGGGGACGAATGAGTAAGAAACTTACGCCCATGCAGAAAGCACCACCAAAGTCATTGAGAATGACCCAGGGGCAGGGGTCGCGTCCGTGATCCATGGCTGCTGCTTGGTGTGTTGAGGGGAGGAAGGGGAGAAGGGCGGATGGTGGGAGACCGAGAGGGCGAGGCTGAAGGCGAGGATTGTTGAAAAATCTGAGGTCGCTCAAGGAATTGGAAGAATTGCGGCCGACCGGGCTCCTTCCGCCTGAGTCGCGCAAAGAAAAAATCCGGGCAAGCCACTCACCTATCAGCCTCGGCGCTAAAACTGGAACCTTCCATCGGGATTGTTGCGCTAGGTCGGCGATGAATGTTGTTTTTGGAACGTCAACAGAGAGGGAAAACGAGAGTTGAAGAGTTGAATAAATATTAATAAATATTGGAAAAGAAATCTACATGAATTTCGGCGAGTTAATTCTTCGTTGCAGCCCGTACAATGCAAACATGTTGTCTCTCCCCCACTGTCACTCTGCTGACCATCCCCCGCTGAATCCCCGCGGATCTCATCCCGGCCGAGAGCGGAGCTCACTCATCTACATGCCTAAATGAGCTCGCCGAATGGTAGTGAATGAGAGAGAGCTCCCTCGTTCGATTTGTTGTGTATTTAAAAAGGCGAGACTTTTAATCACTTGATCCTCAACATTTTGGCACCACAGTCAGTAATTCTCAGCACAATCTCGAAACGATGCCTCTCAAAGTCCTCCCAGCCAACGAGGCCGATGCCCCCCGGGCCGTTGCCATCGAAGATATAGCATACGGACCTAATCCCTTGGGCTCAGTGCTCTTCCCCTATCCCAGTTCTGGCACCTCTTGGGGCACTAGTAGGGTGACCGACTTGATTGACCGTCTACACAAGAATCCTGCCTGCCGATGGGCCAAGGTTGTTGATACAGACCTTGAGGGAGAGAACATGATTGCTTTTGCAATGTGGTACATCTGGGAGATTCCTCCAAAGGCTTCGGATTTCTCTTCATATCGAGGACCCAGGTGTAACCCAGAGGCATGCGAGGCCTACCTAGGTGGTATGGATCGGATGCGCTTGGAACTTCTGAACGACAAACCACATGCCTGTACGCCTCTTTACCAATTTCCCGCCAAAAACCTCCAAGTCAATGGAGAACTGACATAAGTTGATAGATCTCAAGCTACTGCATACCGATCCGGCGCATCAAAGACGCGGTGCTGCCTCCATGTTGGTGCAGTGGGGACTGAACGAAGCTGATCGCCTGGGCATCGCAGCAGTTCTTGAATCTTCAGACGAGGGTCGTGGACTCTATGAGAAGCTTGGGTTTCACGAGGCCAGACGACTTGTAGTTGATCTTTCACCTTGGGGAGGCCCTTCAGACGTCTCAGTTCCGATAATGTTTCGTCCCGTGGGAGGGCGTGAGTGAATGTTGAAGTACTCTGTTGGTATGGGGGATATTGGGCGAATGAGAGAAGAATAAAGCTTTTACAGCCAGGCCAAACGCAAGCTCAAGGTTTCTGGCAGGAAAATCAAATCTCAGATGAACTGGAGAGCCAGACAAGACGACAAGCAGAGTGAAGTGGCTTGCCAATGAATCGATATTCCTGAGTTACTATGACATGCCTTATATCATTTACCTGAGTACGAGACTTTGATATCAGATTTACATTATAAGGAATAGTTTGCTTGATCTGGGGGGCATTGTTTCTCATGCCTGGGTGGGTGGATCGTCGTTAGATGTCTGAGATGCTTCTCAGTATACTAGATACGAGTTATTAGAATGGGATAGGTCATGAATAGGGAATGAAATTAGATATAAGAACTGAGAATTAGGCAGCTGGATATATACGTTTAAATGAAACCTTATTTAAGGAGGCATGCAAGTACTCAAAGTTTGAATAGTAGCCAGACCAGCAACCGGACCAGATTTTTATTTGCATCATAATCTAGCCAACGCCATGTTACCTTCAAATACACGTCATGAACGAATACAAACAATGTCAAGGCCATTCCCGTCGGGCTCAATGGGCCACGCTAGCCCCCGAATTCCGTCCAAACGCGAAGGTCGGTGATCGGTAGACGCGAAGCCCGACCTGCCCAGAGCCGTTGCCCGACTCCCGAACAATCCCTAAGCTGAAATAGATGGGCCCAGACCAAACTGGCGGTTTCTCTGGACCCTTGACCACAGACCTGTCAGGTGTTGATTTGCTGCAACCGTGGGCCCATGATGTTTCGGAACGGCCGGGAATGTCAAAAAGATGATAATCATGCGGTCGACCCCCCCAACTGCCGGTGTTAGATCCTTGAGCTTATCTCGCCCGATGGGGCCAGTAGCAACCATGATTCCCAAAGACGGGAAGCCCGGCGTCTTTGTCTTCTGAAGTGGTGGTAAGGGAACCGAGGGTAGTGGGTGCATACGCGTCACCCTAGCCGTGGGATAACATTCAGGACAATGCTGATTGGGCATTCTGATAGCTTTTGTTGAAAGCTTTCACTCGATAATGAGCTTGATATAACCATTTTGAACCTCGGTCCTTGAGTCTTCCGGAGGCTGTGCAGAAAAACTTCAAGTTGACACAAAGTAGCAACACTTGACGAGATCGCCAATGCCAAGATATGTACATTTCATTCTAATCGTAAATAATGGTAATCATTGGCCTGAACACCTAGAGTCATGTTCCGTATATGCTTCGTGACCAGTCATTGACCCCCCGACTGGCATTGTGTGCGCGTAATTGAATCACCCCATCTATACCTGCGTGGAACCCTCCTTTTTTAGTTCCTTTTCCGAGTCAATGCCTGCCTCCCACTCTCTCCTTTCCCTGGCCATATCCTTCTTGCACCACTTGATTGTAATGATGCCCCAGAGTGTAGCCCACAGGAACGGGACTGCCCAGGCGACGCCGTAGGCCCCGGTTGCTGGAACCTGGGGAATGACCGAGATGACTGTAAGAGGTACAGCAAGTACCAGAGCTGGGATAGACCAAAACCAGGATTGAACGTAGATCATCCGTCGAAAGCGAGGACTGGCCTTGTAGCGGGCGGCCAAAGCTTCACGGTAGGGTCGGCCACCGCCAGCATTAACCGCGACAACATCCTCGATGAAGTAGTATACGCCCGGTAGTACCTGGGAAAGTTAGCATATCGTGGACAATTGAGATTGAGATATGAACATACCTGTTCTCCCTTGGCTGTTGAACTGATCCGGAATGGTGCTGGCCAGCCCATGTAATTATACAACGATATAAGAAATAGTACACCTCCAAGACAATACAGGATTGCTGGGGCAGGCATGCACAGAACCCTCAACCACACATTATGAGGAGCACTTCCAACAATAAAAAGGGCCGTAACAACAGTGATGGTCAGAGTAGATGCCCACGTCAACATGTCAAAACACCATCGAGAATTTGTTCCAAGAGGTCGATAGAACCTATCCACCTTCATCAATCGGAGCGTACGGATCGCAAACTCGAGATACGTGGGACCGCCCCAGATGGTCGTCACGACGGCAAAGATGATCCATCCCTCGACATCGCCAGCGTAGTACATGCCATAGTAGAGCGCGATAGGAATGGCCGAGGCATCGACAAAGACTAGAAAGGCGAATATGAAGAGTCTCCAGCGCTTCCAGCCATGATGCCACGTGAAAGGCAACTGAGGTAGTAAATTCGGGTTATCATCGTAGTACTCTTGGAGAGTCTTTGCTCGTCGTCTGTATTCAGTCTGGGTGGCAGCTCGGGAATCGTAATAGGCGTCGGCTACAGGTCGCTGGGCATACGAGAGGCTTCGTCGAGGTGCTTCCGAGAAATCCGAGCCGGCTGTTTCCCTTCGCTGGGCAGGTTCTGGAGGGACATCGAAGCGTACGCGTTCGTTGGAAGATTGGTGAGACTGGGAGGGACGAGAGGGATTCGCAGTGCCAGGCAGTCCGGAGGCTTCAGTGGATGAGACGGCCGAGCCAGATACGATCTGAAGACTGCCTCGTCGCACCTCGGGCATGGTATCGGCGACGGCAGTGTTTGAGTTGGGAGGGAAGGAGGAGCTATTGGAGATGGTGGGAGAAGTGGGAGTCGATCGAGTTAAAGATGGTTTGCTAGTAGAGCATTTGGCACGAGGAAGCTAAGGGCCATTGCATTGTTTAGGAAGAGTGGGCAGGAGAGTGAGAAGGTCCATTGCAGTGGCAAACTATATCTTATTAAAGGGGCCTAGCTTTGATAGGTAGAAAAGCAAGAAGCTTGAAAAGCCCGGATCGAGACCACGAAAAAGGTCTGACGTTGCACGATTTGGATGGGGCCGTGAATCCCGTCGAGCCCGGGCGAACCTTTAATGGTACGTACTGACGTTTTACCCGACAATCCCACCGAACGGGAGGGACGGGGGCGGTTTCCTTTTGGTGGTCAGTTTTTTTCTCACTCGAGACGAAAAAAAGGTCTTGGGCTTGCTTCATAGTGGAATGTCACTGTTGTGAATGGATGACGTCCGACCTACGATCTCACGGGTCTTGCTTGGCCAAGGTCATGGAAAGGAAAAAGGTTCGGACCCCAACTACGTCATCGTCGGAAGCCCTGCACAACGTCGATGCCGATACTTGTGTGGGGGCCGAATGCCGATTCGCTGACAAAAGTCGGGCGATGAAGTCACCGATCGTCCGCGCGGTGGAACTTGCAAACCGAACGCCGCTGACTGGACTGGCGTTGTCTGAGTCGGATTTTGGTTCCTGCTTTAGGCCTTGAAGAGTGTAGTTTGGTTGAGTTTAAATCTATTTATTTATTTCGTGGTTTTGGCTTCACGAAGATCTCCATGTGATTAATGGTTGGCAATGGCAACGGATGAAGGTGAAATGTCAATGGTATCTTGGAGCTTCTACTACTGCGTCGCTAAATAACAAAAAGAAAAGTCTATCTTGCAAACAAAACGATTGTCTAGGTTTCTTTCATGATCAAATCCCCCAAGTGGTTGCTGGGCCTTTGAAGCTGGACAAATTTCCCACATCCAGCCACAATCTTTATCCCATCATTATCATTCCTTTTATTTTGGCGCCATCGATGCTTGTGCGCTGCATCAGAAGCGAGACTCATGCGACTCGTTCTTGGCGATTGCCGAGTACTTGGCCTTACCCTCAACATTCGTCCCCTGACCCTTCGCGAAGCAGTTGTCCACCTCGGGCCATTCGCTCGCCCTGAGGTAGAACGGGTCTCGCTTCTTCATCGTAAACATTCCGATAAAGTCGAATGGATCAGCCACGTACGCGAACCACGGCCGGTTGTGGATCCAGCCAGGTCCCATACGCTCCGTCTTGCCGTCAAAGTCGAGATACTGACGTGGGTCGCTGGGGAGGTAGCGGCCGGGATGCACAATGTTGAGCCAGTAGGTGTACAGGGCAACGGGAATGGTCTCGAGCACGTAAAAGGGCCACTCGTGCTTGAGAAGCGCCTCGTTGTTGTCTCTTTCGCTCTCGAGGATGTCCCTCAGTTGGAACGTCTCGACGGCGCGGAACACGCAGCGGATGATGATGAGTAGTGATGTGCCGTAGAGCATGATGAACAAGGTTCGCACGTTCTTGGGCATCATCTTGGCCTTGACGCAACGGTGGTGGATGATACCGACCAGGGCGATAAAGGCAATCTCAACAACGCCCTGCAAGACCACGGCGATGGCCATAAAGGTCGAACCCTGGACGTACCGGTCCTTATCCTGCTTGCCATTACCGGCTGCCATCCAAGAGGCACCAATGGCAGTGAGCGTCTCAACGAGCGCGCCCAAGAAGACAAAGATGTAGACGACACGGTTCGGGTTGATGATGGCGTGCATTGGTAGGTAGTGCATCAGTCGCCCAAGGGTGTTGTACTCGGCGGCCGAGTAGATGGGCGGGGCAAGATAGACAAAGATGCTCTGGATCATGTAGAAAGCAAGGCTGTCTGTCTTGCGGACTGAAATGATTCGAAAGACCCAACCGATGGTATAAAACAAGCCGGCGTAGAACATGAAGAATGTCACCCGCCAGAACTTGTATCGACTGGAGGTCATGTTAGTCTATGGCTTGATCAAGCTGTTGTTGGTGTGTTACCTGTTCTGGAGAGCATGGCCAATACAAGATACCGCAATCACTGCCGCAGCAATGATCGGAAGAATCTTGTTGGCATTGTAGCCATAAAGGTTGTCTGGCGTAGGGTTCGCCATGATTGTGTGGTGATCGTAAAGAAGAGAAGCGAGTCAAGGGAGAGAGCACAAGAGTAAAGTGATTGAACTGTCTTGTCTCAAAGTATGAACCACCCCAAACTCGAAGAGAAAGGAGGCATTTATATAACCTGTTACATGAAAATGCCTTGATCCATCATCCCGCCCTGCAAAGGCCCATCCCGCAGATAGTCGAGGTGGTCAATTTCTGTAGATGGATGGCGCAGCGAGCATCGCAGCCCTACAGCGCCAGGAAGCGACAGATTGGGTTAGAGGGGAGCCTCCCCGTACGTCAATCCTGGAAAGGCCGTGCAGAGCCCCTGTGAGATTGTCTTCAGCCGAAGATGAATAGTTGTATCGATTGGCCAGTTTCTGTATGAAAGTGGAGGTGGATTTTGTCGGTGGCTGAAGGGGTTTCTAGATTTCAAGGGTCGGTTGCGAAAAATCCGAGCATAAGAATAGCCTGCTAAGGATGTTGAAGATCAGGTAACATTCTTCATAAGAGAACCGTTTTGATCTCTTTGAATAAGTTAAAGTAGTATAAAAGGCTACTCATTTATCATATAAATGTTCAAGTGTTGTCTCTAAAGTTAGTTCTTCTCAACCCGATCGGTTTCCTTTGAACCAGCCACTATCAGAGAATTCTTGAGGCCAAGACCAGCATCACCTTCAACCAGCTGCTCATTCGTCGACGTCTGCTGACACAAAAAAGCTTGACATCATGAACTTGAACCACAGCGGCGCGTTAGCACTACTTTGGGTTTAGCGTCCGCTCGGTTTCGATGCGCCCTTCAATACGACGAGCCGCTGCAGGTCGAACAACTCAGCCTTGGGATCATCTTTTGTGAGTCGCTGGCGATGTCTTGATTAAGGGCTTTTGCGCCGCTATTAGTTCGTCGCAAAAAGAATTGCCTGTTTAGTAGGCAAATAGTCCTCAAATTCAACAGGAATGACATATTTTGCGTAAATTAATGACGATTGGGACTTGTAGTTTGAGAGTTGTGCTGTCTCTTGCAAGCTCAAGATGAGTATAAAATGTGCGAGTTTCCAACCAAAGACGAAATTCTGATAGACTCATCACGACAATTCCTTCTCCGAACATCCTGACAATCATGCTTTCCCGGCAATCTCTTCTCACCCTTCTCTCCTTGTCGGGCTCCCCCGTTTTGGCTGACTTCCTCGGCCCTCGATACCCTCCCCCCACAAACCTGACCAGCAAGGACAGCCATGTCGTTGCTGGATGGGGAAATCTTACCGAGACCTTGCAGGGGTATCTCAAGATTAGCCCTGAAGAAGACCCTGTTCTTAGCACATTGAAGAACATCACCTTTTCCGTCGGTCTCTTCTCAACTCGGGACGATGGGGCGGCCAGCAAGTACCAGTTCCACTATAATTCCCCTCAAACCAAGGAGGCCAAGTACGGCACCAAGAAGGTCGATGGTGACACCATCTACGGCATCGCTAGTATCACCAAGCTCTTCACCGTCTACTCCGCCCTCATGAACCTGGATCCTGTCGATTGGGAGCGTCCCTTGACCTACTTCTTCCCGCAGCTTGCAGACACAGCAAAGGAGGCAAGAGACAACCCGGCAGAACACATCCAGTGGGACAAGATCACACCTTTGGCCTTGGCCAACCAAATTAGCGGTGTTCCCCGGGATGGATGGCCGTTGTTCACAGCGGGAGAAATATTCTTCAGTGACCCGGCCACACTAGGACTTCCACTTGTGAACCCGCAGACGGACCCTCAGATGTCGTCCATGCCATGCAACAACGTCACGGACCCGAACATTACGAGCTGCGCTGATGATTACAACGACTATGTTGAGAGCCAGGAGCAGCGCCCACCAACTTTTCTCCCATGGTCTAGCCCAGCCTATGCCAACACGGGTTTCATCCTCCTGGGAGCCATTTTACAGAACATCACTGGCAAGTCGCTCGATGAACAATTCAGCGGCGACATCTTTGATCCACTCGGCATGTCGAGGACCTCCACCGAAGCTCCCCCAAAGGACAAGTGGGATAACGCTGTCATCCCCGTCAACAATGACACGGAGCTCGAGATATACTACATGTTCAGCCCGGATCCCGCCAAGAGCTCGGGCACATTACTATCCACCATAAATGATCTTACCAAGTTTGGCACCAGCATCCTCAACTACACGCTCCTCCCAGGCGACGTCACTCGCAAGTGGATGAAGCCCCATTCGCACACCACACGATTGGACTACTCTGTCGGTGGCCCTTGGGAGATCCCTCGTTATGTTCATCCAGAGACGGGACTAGTAATTGATCTTTACACCAAATCTGGCGACGCGGGATTGTATAGCTCTTTCCTTGTTTTGGTTCCCGAATTTGAGATTGGTTTCTCGATTCTGGCAGCGACGTCCGAGGCATCATCGGTGCGAGCTCTGGTTGCTGGCAAGATTGGCGATGCAGTGGTGAATGCCATTATGCCTGCGCTCTTGGAGCAAGCAGCTACTGAAGCTGAGAGAAATTATGGTGGTACCTATGTTTCCACAACCGAGGGACTAAACTCCACCATCACTATCACCCGAAACAAGACAGAGGGTGCACCCCCTGGCCTGACAATCTCACGCTTCATCTCCAACGGCACAGACTATCTCCTCGCAGAATCCTCCGCCAGTGGGACACCCAACGACCCAGACACAACGCCCAACCGCCTCGTCCCAACTGTGGTTGATGAAAAGTCGGGTCGAGTCGCAATGCGCGCCTTGACAGCAGTAGACGCCCCGAAGCTGAACAAAGGCACAATCTCTTCCCTTCTCTCAGCTGATTGGGCCACGGCTGGGTCAGTTAGTTATGGAGCTCTGGATATGGGTCTCTATATTTTTGATGTGGATGATGATGGCAAGGCGACGGAGGTGAGCCCTGTTGCATTCAGGACGACGCTGAAGCGAAAGGACTGAGCGGATGAACTTTACAAGAGGGGCCTCGTATTTCTTTGACCAAGTGTGGAGGAATGGCATTGATGTTTACTTGCGGACGCAATTTCAGGGGAGGTTTTGTATTCATGTTGGGCCAGTCTGAAACTATTACAACAAGACATGCTTTCCGGCCTAGTTTTATAGTGCATTAAATGCAGTCTGTATTATTTGGTCTATATATCACGCTAGGTCTATAGTCTATAATTTCTATCAACAAAGGACTAAAGAGAAAGTCAATTCTTGACGTCTTGTCCAGATCGGTGTCTGGTACCGTTGTGTCATGGCTTAAGCATACAGCCCGGGGTAAACAGCCTTGATGATGTCGGCCCCCTGTGAGACGTGTTAGCTATCTGCCTAAAAGTCACATCGGTTAGTCAACTGACCTTTTCGGCAATCATGTAGACCGAGTTCTGGATGCGGCAGTCAGGGATGACAGGAATAATGGATGCGTCGATGACTCGGAGGTTGTTGACTCCAAAGACCTTGAGCTTGGAGTCGACGACACCCTGCTCGATAGACTTGCCAAGTCGCGCTGTACCGCAAGGGTCTGAGAACGTCGCATTATTAGTCATGAACAAGTAGGGAAGATAAAAGTATTGACTCACGAAAGCCTGTCTGGGATCTCTCCTTGATCATAATGTCCATAGCCTCATCAGACCCTCGAGGCATAGCCCAAGGATAGTCCTCCTCGATGATATCCTTCATACCCTCACCATTCAGCAGAATATCGTCGAGGAAGCGGACACCTTGGCGCATAGCCGCCAAGTCGAGGTCGTTGGAGAAGAAGTTGATGTTGATGTCGGCCTGCTCAAGGGGGTCTGTCGACTTCAACGTGACAGTTCCGTTGCGAGAAAGAGGGCGCAGCAGATCAACAATGACAGTCATGTAATCTCCGGTAGGCGGTGTAGGAATGTGCCACTGGAAGGCGTCGCAGAACATGGGGACAAAGTCAATCTCAAAGTGAGGCTGGCCACCGGGACCAAAGGGGTCGACGTTGCCGTTGGCCTTCTTGTACTCGACATATTCGGGTACCTTTTCGAGGTAGTTGTCAATTCGAGGAAGGCCGACGAGCTCGAGAAGACCGCTGGTCATGGGGCCTTTGTTCTTCCAGCGGTAAGCAGAAGCCGCAGCATCCTTCTCCAGACCGGGTCGCAGGAGGTGCTTATCAAGTCCGTATCCATCCTTGATCTTGAAGACGTGAGGTAGGATGGGGTGGTCAAGAAGGTTCTGGCCGACATGCTCAGACTTGACAACAGAGTTGATGCCAAACTTGTTGAGTTCCTGCTCAGGGCCGATACCAGATAGAAGCAGCAACTTGGGAGTCTCGTAAACACCAAGCGACACAATCACCTCGTAACGAGCACGAAGAGAAAGAGTCTGACCATCAGGAGCAATGACCTCAACTCCAACAGCCTTTCCATCCTCGAAAATGAGCTGCTTCGCGTTGGTCTGTCCACGAACAGTGACGTTGGGCTTACCCTCCAGGAAGCGCCAGCTGGAAGATCGCTTGCCGTTGTAGATGGTGTTGATGCACTTCCAAAGACCATGCATCTCGCCGTTGTGAACGTCATCTGTGAGGGGCTCACCCTTGCTGACCCAGGCCTTGGTGAGAGCGTTGCGCCAGGCCTCGGTCTCGGGGAGGAGATCTGAGTGTGAGACGGGAAGAGGGCCATTCTCGCCGATGTACTTGAGCTCGGGGCGATGCTCGCCACGGTCATCGTGGTAGGTAGCGGGCTAGAAACAGTCAGTACTATCATGTAAGTGTATCTTGTGAGTAGTACGAACCTTGTAAAGGTACTCCTTGCAAGTCTTCCAAGTCCACTCCTCACCACCAAACTCAGCCCAATCGTCAAAAGTAGCTGCAGAGCCAGGAATCCAAGTGTAGTAGTTGAGGCACGAGCTACCACCAAGAACCTTTCCTCGGGTGTTGGGCTTCTCAATGCGAGTGTACTCGGGACGATCAATCATGCCAGTCTTGAAAGACCAGTCATACTTGGAACCTCGAAGAGTGAAGGCAGTAGCGGGAGTGGTGATGGCGTCGATGGCAGCGGGGTTGTCAATACCGGCCTCGACAACGAGGACGGAGACGTTGGGGTTCTCGGCCAGGCGCCCGGCAACGACGCAGCCGGCAGTGCCACCTTTGAAGTTGTTAGTAGTGTTTGGGGATGCCTAAAAGGGGAACAAACCGCCAACGACGATGAAGTCAAAGGCCTTGGGGGCTTCAGTGATGACAGCCATTTTGGGATATTATGTACGAAATAAGTTAAAGAAGCTTAAAAACAAGGTTGGTGATGGGAGTTTTGGAGTCGAGAGCGGAAGAGGGATGATTAGATGTTGAATGAGAATGTTGCTTGAGTGTGAATATGAGTGATGAGTAGTGAGTTCATTCTCTGAGCGATATCCAAGACTTCTTTTATAATTCTCATCCAAGTTGATGCGACACTTTACAATCCATCTCCAAGTTCCATCAACGTCCCCAAATGCCATCCTTCCGAAGTTTCCATGCCCATTCTCACAACGCCCGGCGTTCGGCAAAGACGACACGACGCGTACGGGAGAAAGTTGCCGCAACCATGGAGGATGGAAGTACCATTGAGAATCGGCGTTGCCGGAGGAAGCGAAAATACGGCATCTTGGCGACACCTCCGGCAGTTTATGCCGTCAAGTTCAGGGAGCGGCCGCTAGATGTTGGTGTTCTTATTCCCGCACGGCAGATTGTTGCCGGACGGTGACGACGTCACTGCGCATGAGAGGATACAGAAGAACCGTTTAGCCGTATCGAAAGGCACATCTGCAGTATCGTAGATGAGTAGCTCTCTCATCGACAATGGCTCTAGGTGAAGTAAAGGCAGTTTCAGTCATTTAACCAACGTCAAAAAACATTTCCAAAAATATTTATCTACTTTGATTCCACATAAAGATACCAAACTCCAGATAGCATAACTGCACTAGGATCTTACGAACATCAATACTTGATACTGATGAAATGAAAGTAGCCAAATGTAGCGCGTTGGTGTAGCCCATGGTGAATAGAAAACACCAGACTCGATGCATCACAGCCTGTTTCCCTACCCTAAGGGCAGCCGAATCTTAGGTTAAAATGCGCATATTAACGTAGAGGTCTTGTAGAGAATTATTCAATACTATCATGATCTCTTTAAATCATCTAAATATCCTTATGTAGATCCTTATTGAGTTGATTGTAATATCCAAGAGGTATTAGGAGCGCCTTTATATTCTATCGGCTTCACGGCATGCTTCGCACTCACATCGCAAGCCCTGATTCCGAAGGAATCTCTTCCCAAAATTCACTGTTATCTGTTCTCCATGCCGAATGTCCCTTGCTGCCTCAATCCCACATATCCAATGTCCCGAAACCCTCAAAGGCCGCACACGCGCCGATGCCCGGCAGTGGTGATTGAGGTTTAAGAAAGAGTTGCTGGGGCCGGCCACGTAAATCTGGCAAACCACAGGGTCCCCATCAATGTCGGGCCGGTGCATATCCATGACCCAGCTGGAGTTGTGAGGATACGTACCACTGGGCACAATCTTGCCGCAGATCTGGCCCATCACTTCGCCTTTCCTGTAGGCAACTTCTCCTTCGCGAGAAGCCACTGCCTGGAGACCAAACCCCAGACTACCCCATGACTTGATGCGTGGCCTACGCTTGACCAATCTTGTGTAGAGACACTGACATCTGCTTTCGGGGCAGAAATCGCATTGGCGATCTGTTGGAACGATTGCAAGGGGATTGGCCTTCCAGGGCCATTCATTCGGCCAGCCAATTGGCTTGGCCCAGTCTGGGAACTCATCGCCATCATACTGGTTCTCCTCGCAATATTCGTGCGGTTGCAATAGGGACAGTAAGATATCGTCAGAGAGGCTCTTTTCCCAGGAGAGAAGCGTAGGATGTTCCTTTTCCCACTTGAACATCATGTCATCCGTGACCCCCAAGACCATATCGATCAACGCTTCGCATGCCTGACAGATGCGTTCCACAAAGGGAGTGTCGACGAGCTGTGCAAATTTCTCCAGCTCGCCTCCCCTCATACTGAGGTAGTCACGCCCCGACAAGCAATACGGCCTTGCTGACTTGAAAGGGATCAAGCACAAGAGTCCCGGGAAACGCCCACAGACCAGACGCCAAAACCGGCCTTGCGTGACCTGATGCTGGAACTTTGTGCGGTCCGAGGCGCTGAACCCGAACTTGTCCATCATTTTGTTAATCTCGACTGGGTCGGCACGTATTCGACCTTGCTTGGTGTTGTCAACGGCCAGAGCCATTTGGTACTGCACGAGCCGCGACATGAAGCTGTTCAGGACCGACTTGTCCGTGATCAGCCTGAGGCTCCTCCACAGTTCCATCGCTCGCTCAACGCCTTGACTTTGCGTTTGGAATAGGCCCATATCTGTGGTCCTATCCCTCCTCGCAGCGATAAGAGAGCAGAACTGGCGTATTGCTGGCCCGCTCTCGATGGCAGCAACTCGCTGGAGCATCGTGGTCGTCGGAGGGTTGCTTGTCGGAAACGCAGGAATCCGGCATAGTTGATCATGGCTCTTAAGTTTCAGGATCAACTTCTCCAGCTCGGCCGAGTGTGAGTCTCCTTTTGACGATGCACTACCCAGTGTCCTCGGCTTCTTCGTGATCTGGCCCGGACCAACCCCGCCTTCGCAATGCCTTTTCGCACCCTTTGCTCCCGATCCATTGAACTCGGTCGCATCGCGAACCTCACCTAAAGACTCTATTGATGACGGGGTATTAGGCCGCAAAACATAGGAGTCTGGTCGCGGGGTTGCCGGTGCGGGAGTTGCCTGGTGATCCGGAGGAGACGGCGGGAGCGGCGTCCGGTGTGTCAATGGCGTAGCGGCGGTACCGGTTGTAAAGGAAGGTCCATTGTCTAAAGAAGACAGACACGAGGTTGAGAAGAGAACAACTTCTTGAGCGATAGAAGTCAGATCGCGAAGGGCGGCTCTGACATGATTTTGCGGAGTGGGTAACGAGGCAGTAGCAGCTAGTGGCGACGTGCCGGGGTTCCTCTCTTGCTGTGACTGCTGCTGTGACTGCAGCGCCGTCTTAGACGCCACGAGCCGTTGAAGTAGAACTTGAGCCTCTTGGATAATCCGGCCTAGGCTTTCGACAGTGATTTCATCTGAAGAGTGCGCCATGGTGTAGTTGCGAGTATGAGTCGCAAAGGCCGGGATCCTGAAGGAGGGGGCCAGCCACAATGATATTTGTGTCGTTGTGGCCCGTGCACCACTAGCACACGGAGGTAAGGGAGAAACATAGAACAGACTCTCTCTCTATTACATCTTGTTTGTATATTATATGACTACTAATATAAAGCAATGATACAGGATGAAGATGAGGAATTACCAATAATAGGCTTTTCTCATAGTTATGTTAAAGCACCAGGCTGTGATCATTGTTCTCTGGGCATGAACCGGAGTGTGTGGGGGCAAGCCCTGGAGAAGACAGCAAACATGACGCAAACAAACATCTCTACCCGTCGAGAGGAAGACCCTACGCCTTTTCATGATTGACACGATATGTATACGTTTCATTCGCCCATTTAAACAATGTTCGGGTGTCGAAGTGATGGACTTGCTGACAAGTTCTTCGCCCCCGTTGCCCGTGTTGCTTGTTCGGGATGAAGTGCTTCCCAGGTACCACCGAGCCTTGGAGAACAAAGAGTCAAGGATGCCAGGCACTGATATTTTCCATACTTGCGACTCGGCGAAACACATTCTAAGGAAAACTCGGGATTCGGATTGCAACTGATAGGAATATTTCAACATATTGAGATAGAGCCTGCGAAGCTTATCAGCGCAATTGCATGATGAGGAGCTTGTCAAAGACGCCAGACTCAGCCCTTTCTGCCAAGCTCATGTTCAGCTCAAACACAACCCGGAACTTTACATGACCCAGATAATTGCGAGTTGGACGGCATAGATACGAAGGTAGCTTAGTGTTATCGATCACCAAGTCTTGAGATAGGCATCGCCGGACGCAGGGAATCTCCTCTGTGCTGTTACAAGAGCCTCAATGTGTATCATACATCGATCTCGTAGCTAGATATGAGTCCATACTCTTCTAACAACTCACACCATCATCACTGGCTTCTGTGCTCATGGAGTCCTGTCACTGATGACCTCGTCTCTTCTCCATCCCCTGACCCGACCCTCTTGTGGCGATGACCCGGGGGACCCGGACAACCTCCTGATACCAGACCCGGACGCGCTGGTCCGAGAAACATGTCCGTGATTTCCGTCCCCACCCCCGCATCTTTACCCATATCGTCTATCTCAAGCCTAGCCTCCCCTTTTTACCCCGCGTCTTGGGATAAGACTAATGTGAGCACTAGGAAGTCCGTGGCGAGACCGGGACCCATGCTAGATGCCCAATCAGCTGAGACCAAGTGCAGCTTATCACTCTGCTGGTCTCTTGTACCCCCCCTTGTCGGTACCTATCTCGGAGGTACCGCGAGTCGTGGCCGCAGTCGGGTGACCCCGTTTCTCTCTATCAAGGACGAGGGTTTTCTCGACTAGGTATCGCGGGGGGGGGGGCGTCGTACAGGAGTGGGAACACACAAACGTCTCCAATCGTGTCGTTGCCGATTGCGTCTATGGTGTCCGCCCTCAGTTCTCCGCCCTTCCTGGGGAAACAAGCACCAACACTTGACGTGTGTGTGTGTGTGTGTGTGTGTGTGTGTCGGCCAAGCTCTACCTCGTCCTTGTTTAGCACAGGGAATCAGAAGAGAGTCTGGCCATCTCCTCCAAGGGTTCGCTATCCAAGACCTGGTCGAGGTGTTTAAAAAAAAAAGGGCTCGAGCATTTCTCCGTGTTTGGCATTAAAAACGGCGCGGTGTCTCCGCATCCTGACTCGGGGTGAAAAGAAGAATTCGATCGACACTTTCAACTTTTACACCTCTTCTTTCCTTTTTTTTTACAAATCTTCATTTCATACAAACATAGTTCATCATGTCGTCCAAGTCTATTGACGAACAGCAAAAAGTCGACATGGAAAAGGGAGAGAATGACACCGGCTCCTACCGCGTTGCATCCAACACCACGTACGGTGCGCAGCAGCAGCAGGACGTTTTGGGTGCTGAGGATGTCAACCCTGTCCTCATGGCCAAGATGCACCTCGTCAATGACGTACGGGGAAAATTGGCACTCCCTCCTTCAAGAATGCAGCTGACTTTTAATAGGCAATTGACGAGATCGGATGGACAAGCTTCCACCTGAAGCTCTTCTGTCTCAGCGGCTTCGGCTACGCCGTCGACTCCTTGGTCGCCGTCCTTCAGAGCATCGTCGCTGCTCAGGCCTACGCCGAGATCGGCTATGGAGGTTACCCGACCGGCCTCACGATTG
The DNA here is from genome assembly GCA_003946985.1 of Fusarium duplospermum. NCBI lineage: Eukaryota > Fungi > Ascomycota > Sordariomycetes > Hypocreales > Nectriaceae > Fusarium > Fusarium duplospermum. The sequence goes on along the minus strand of NKCI01000124.1, from coordinate 56,728 downwards.
CTCTATACGCTGGTCTCCTTGTCGGCGCTCTCTTCTGGGGCTTCGGTGCAGACATGGTCGGCCGCAAGATTGCCTTCAACACCACTCTCTTCATCACGTCCATCTCGACCATCATCTCGGGAGCTGCGACTCATTGGGCTTTCTTTGGCACCTTTATTGCTCTCCTCGGTTTCGGCGCCGGTGGTAACTTGGTGCTTGACCCTACCGTGTTCCTCGAGTTCTTGCCCTCAAAGAAGCAATGGCTTGTCACGGCCATGGCTACATGGTGGGGATTCGGACAGGCTTCTGCGGGATTCGTCGCCTGGGGATACTTTTGTAAGTTATCTTCTTCCACCTAGAGTCGCGATGGCTGCTAACTGTACAACTACACAGCCCGAAAGGATTTCAGCTGCGACCCCGCGGACCCTGACTCGTGCACCTGGCAAAACAACAAGGCCTGGAGACTCATCATGTTCACGTCCGGAGGCATCATCTTTATCATGTCCATCGTCCGTGTCATGGTGATCGAACTCACAGAGACGCCCAAGCACTTGCTTGCCGCAGGCAAGGATGAGCAGCTCGTAGAGGAACTCCAGGCTCTCGCAGCGAAGCACAACAGACCCTGTTCATTGACCGTTGCTCAGCTTCAGTCCCTTGGCCCCGTCGAGACAGAGAGGACACACCATGGCGTTGGAGAGTTTGCACGGGAACTTGGAAGCCATCTCAGGGGACTCTTTGTCACTCGAAAGATTGCCATTTCCACCACTCTGATCTGGTTCTCCTGGACACTCATCGGTCTGGCATATCCCCTCTTCTTCATCTTTCTACCGTAAGTCACCTTTAACTTGGATCATCCGTGACTTGAAACTGACAGCTGCGTTTCAGTTCTCTCATCAGCAGCCGCGTCCCAAACCAAAACCCTTCCCTCAACACGACTTGGAGAGACTACACCATCACAAGTCTCTGCGCCTCCATCGGACCTTTGATTGCTTGCGTCCTTGCCGAAATCAAGTTCCTGGGACGCAAACACACCATGGGAATCGGTGCAGTTGTCACAGCTGCTTTCTTCTTTGGCTACACTGCTGTCAAGACTTCAGCCCAGAACCTTGTCTTGAGCTGCTGCATCTGTAAGCCATCCCCTCTGCTAGAGTGTTTTTCTAGAAGCTAACTTTTAATAGCCATCTGCATCAATGTCTACTATGGAACCCTTTATGCCTACACTGCTGAGGTTCTACCCTCTGCTCACCGTACCACCGGCAATGGTATCGCCGTGGCACTGAACCGTGTCATGGGTCTCCTCTCGGCAGTCATCGCCCAGGTTGCCGATACCACAACCGTGACCCCTCTGTACATCTGTGCTGGGTTGTTTATTGTGCTCATGATCGTCTCGGCTATTCTGCCGTTCGAGCCCCGAGGCCGACGAGCCTCTTAGGGGATTATGCGGTGGCAATGTATATGGTTTAATATGGGTGGGAATTTTGGGTTTTATTTTTCTACTGGATGTACTTTGTACGCACTTTAGCCACATTTCGATGGCTTTTGGGTGGTGGGATGAGAGGACTACTTGTAGATGTTATATAGCTCCCCAAGAGCAAATGTTGTTGAAAACAACCTTGAAAGTGTTCATGTGCTGTTGGTTATATTTCTAATGATGGTAGTGGTCCATACAGATATGATATCTACCCAATTCCCTTGCTCGATAGTCAACTGTTGTCAGACGTGTATGGAGTGTTCTTTACCGATCTTTAAGAATAACTCAGTCTACGAAAGGGGTGAAAGGTCAAGATTTCTTCCAGTCTCATCAACCCAGAACAAAAAAGACGTTATATCTCAAACACATGTCAACACTTTTTCTCAAAGTACAGTACAATGAATTCCAAGCTGATCAATTTTGGTATGCGCTACATAATCCGCTTTTACAACTAATCCTTCTACCAAGACAACTGCTCCGATGCACCATCACAAGCTCCCATATCCAACTTTGCACAGAAAGCCTCCTCCTCCTCAAACTTTCCCGTCTTCATCGCAGTTGTCGGCGGTGGAGACGCAGGCCAGATATCGCGTCCTGCCTCTTCTTCGCGAGCACGGTGTTCCATGACTACCTGGCGGATAGTCTCTTGGAAGAAGATGGGTCCCTGAAATGTATTAGCCTATGCCAGTTTACTGATGTCGTGGAGGAGCATACCTTTTCCTTCTCGGGGTGTAGCTGGCCGTTGATGAAAATTCCACCCTCTAGGTTCTTTTGCGTGCCGTTGCAGAGATCCTTGTCTTCTTGAAGAACCTGCTTGAAAAACTCGTTGATCCTCTTAAAGTTCTCGTCGTCGGTGTTGTTGTGGCGGAAGACGTCGTATTCCATCAATGTCTTTCCCGCAGACATGGGGATGCAGCGCATCATGTAGAAGAAGTCGGGTCTGTTTCTCAGTCAGTACATTATTCAAGTAGAGTAGGCGAAGACAACTCACGTCACGGTGAAGCAGGCGTTTGGGAAGAGGAAGCTGCTCGCAACTTGCATCGTCGTGTCGGTCTCGTCCTTGTTCTGGTTGAAATGCTGGATGTGTCCACCCTTGGTCTCGACACGGTACGCAGCCAGGTTCGAGATGGCGTTGACTCCAGGATGACCTGTAGGACAGTGGTAGCACTCATTGTAGTTGTCCGCAAGAGTCTTCCAGTTGTAGTCGCCCTCCATAGTCCACGTATGATCATAGTGGTAATCGTTCATGAGATCATACGGAGCCAGACGCTCCTGCGTGTCGACACCATCAAAGTCCTCCTCCCAGGGGATGCTCGGCTTTCCAGCCTCGAGGTTTATCCAGATAAACCCCTTAGCATCAATACGCAGGTTCACAGGGAGGAGGTTATGCTTGGTCTTGTCAAAATCAGGCACGGTCTCAAAGCGAGGAGCCTTTGCCAAGTTGCCCTTAAACCCATAGGACCAACCATGGTACTTGCACGACAAAATAGCAGCATTACCGCAACCCTGAGTGACGATAGGAAAAGCGCGGTGACGGCAGACATTGTGAAAGGCATTGATCTGACCCTCACGGTCCATGACAAGGAAGAAGGAGAAGCCGGCTTCTGTGAAGGAGACGTAGTCACCAGCCTTCTTGAATCGAAGCTTATGTGTGAGGAGGATCCATTTTCGTGAAAAGATGGCTCGGCGTTCAAGCTCGTACATGGCGGCGGAGCGGTACCATGATGCTGGCAAGGCTCTTGGCTCGTCGTGAGAGGACGAGTCTTTTTGAGGGGTGGACTTGACTCCAAAGAAGCCAAACATGATGATTAATGTGGTGTTTTTGTTCTGTTGGAGTAACACAATTGCTAGTAAAGATAATTGGTAGTGAAATATTTGTTGGTGAGTTGTAGAGTGTCTAGTTGGAGTCACAAAACAGAGGCGGGCTCTCAATAAATGCTTCAAAGAAAGTCGGCCAACAGAGCGCAACGCATTTGCGAAATCAGGACGGCCTACATGACACGCGGGATAGCGAAAAAATGAGTACTTGGAAACTCAGGTATCTTAACCCTCGAGTTTCTTTTTAGTATCTTTTGATAGTTTGTTGCTGCTGGTTGCCGTATTAGCTTCATCCACCGGTACGCTCACAATGACAGACTTGTCGACCAAGTACCTCGTCCTCATCCATCCACACCAAAACCGAAACTCCACACAGATATCGAGACGGGGCGGATCACGAACTGTGGAGAGAGGGATACGATAGCCGACATACTCCGCAGATTCCCACGGCCGAGAAAAAAAAGTGTCAGATGACCAGGCGGGACGAAGCCGCTCATCTCTCTTCCGCCACGAGGCAAAGCCTAGACCGAGCATTAACTACTATTTCCCCGCGTTTTCCCAATCTTGGGCTTGATCGTGGGAAGGACGCCAAGCGAGGTTGGGCTAATCTCACGACGGAAAACTAGATTCAAAACTCCGTGACTCCGCCGGCAAAGTATCACCAAGTGGGTCACGGAAAACTATGTAAAATCTCCGGGTGCGATAACACAAACCAATTGCCCTCAATTACATTGCGCGTCCCATTCGTTCACAGCCTCAATTGATCTCGGCTTTGTCTGTCATAATCTCATATCTATCGCGGCTTCATTCCATTCCCATATCGTCTGCTTAGCCTCTTGATAACTACTCTATTATCCAGGCCGAGCTGTTAAACGCGGAGAATCATTCGCTCCTATTTGACTCCAAATATCCGACACCAAGATATGCGCTAGCTATCCACTGCGTATCTTGGCCATTAGTGCCCGCAGATAACGGCAAATTTCCCCTCTTTCAACACATGTTTCGTCAGAGAATGGGATGTGCAAAGACACAAACACTACTGGAACATGCAATCAAGACAGGGCAAGTACGCGTATCGTTAACTTATTGACTGATCTCTCTGATATCTCTTCCATTAAGCCTCGCAGCCATTCTCTCTCACCGCAGTCCAAATCCTCAATAGAGCCCCCTCAGGTCCAGCAACAGGGTCCTGACTAGGAATAGGCACCCCGCTAATCTCATCAACAAGCTCCCTTCCCTCCAAAGGTACCTTTCCAAACTCGCTGCGCCATTTCGGTGACCCATCTGGGTACACACCAATGTAGCGGTACTTTTCGCTCTTGTCTTTCGTCTTGTCGTCTTCGTCCACTGAAGCGTGTGCGACTCCGGCCGGGACCACCACCACGTCTCCAGCTTTGACATGGCATTTGACACCGACGTTCTCATCGTCGGCACCGCCTGCGCCAAAGATTAACTCGGATTCACCTTGAAAGATGCCTGTCGCGAGTCAATAACCAATAATAAATACCTACCGTAGATGAAGATACATACCGTAGCACTCGTGGGTGTTGGGATGAAAGTGCTTCACCGTGATAGTTCCCCATGTGCCCTGCTATTGTCAGTCTTTCCCATAACCAGTCACAACAAGCAATCCCACCTTTTTCGTCCAGCCATGGCTCTCAAGTAACTCTGTAGTACTTGCTTCATCATATGGCTCAGGGAGAACCCCTCGATAGACCAGCACAGGGAACACATTGTTGGGGCAATGGGCAGTTGGCTTGACAAAATGCGTCTCGGGATTGGCCGACATGTTTGATATGTACGATGTAACGATAGTCTTCAGTGATAAGAGGTTCAAACGCCAAGGTATAAAAGGGGCGAGGATCTATCTTCTAAATGTGAATGTCTATTCCGATACCGGTTCAAAGACGACATTCTCCACCATAAGCAGCAAGGAAGCGAGGAACTGCGCCTTAAATATGTGAAATCCCTCCAATAAATCAATCATATACTTGACCGTAACAGGTATTACTACCCGCTGCCAACGTCATTATTTTGCAACGGCTGTGAATCGTGAGGGGAACAGCCTGTATCATCGCCGAGAAATCTCCGCACTGTTCTCCCTCAACTCTAGCCTTGGGATGGTGACTTGAAAGTTGCCAAAGAGGCGGTCTCATTGGTTCATCTTGTATCGTGGGTGCGACTTTGTTAATTAAAGTTTGATATATGTGCGACTCTCTTTGTTAACAAGTAAAAAGAGACAGGCCCTCCTGGAGAGGTACAAGGTTAAAGGTGCTTGACAGACTCATTATTAGGTTCAAAAGTTACAATATCAATACACAATCCTGAGTGACCTGTCTGCCACTCCTTCCAACATCCCTAAGATTGCCACCAAGGGAAAACTACAAAGCCATTTTTGGTCCATAATTCCAATAGAATCCCGTCCATCAACGCCCTTGGGTTGAATCCGGAGTGTTTGGTGGCGCCGGAGGCTGTGGCTTTCCCGGGGGAGTAGAGCTATTCATAGTAGCCTTTCTAAAGGCTGTCAGTTAAAATGTTGTGCTGGTCATCGATTGGGTGTGAGAGCTTGTTGGGAACCTACTAGAAAAAACGAGTGTACTAAGTTATGCCTCTCAAGATATTCTCTTAGAGGTGCTCTGGTGAAAAAGGAAAAAGAATGATAATTGGTTGTTAAGAAGGGCGAAAAAGAAGCAGATTGTGGAAGACATTGGTCAGATTTATACACGTCTTAACCTGTTGGCATCCTTTGCCTCAAGTCTGGGATGTTGCCTGTAACATGCCACAATAGTCCGTACTGTGCAGTACGAGGAGCAAACTCTGTTGCCTTGGCATCAGGCAATTGCAACTCTTCTAGCCCTTTTCAAGAGAAACCCCCACGGCTATCTTACAGCCCTCCGAGGCTCCCGTAACTGCAATTGGAAATACCGAAGGTGATGGTGGTCAGGCCATGAGCTGAGATAATAATACAGTAAGGAACCGGGCGAAAAGTTCAGACGAGAAAACGTGGGGAAAAGGTGACGAGTCATAGTTGAGGCGAAAACTGAGGAGAAAAGAGAGAAGAGATGTCAATATGCAAGTCGACTGGTCATCTTGCAGTGGTGGTATGAGGGTGAACGAGTCTCACTGTGAGGGGTAGATGCCAGCCGGCTGGTTCTGGTCGAACCCTGATTATCATTCTATTTGAAGGGCTTTAAATGATATTCGCACTTGTTCTATTAATATACATCAACGGCAGCTCTCTTTGGTCACATGAAAGATGCTGAAAACTACCAAGTTACAATCTGTTACCTTACACCCGATTACCCGCCTCCGACCAAATAAATTCACCCCCTGGATTGCCAACCCGAAGCCAATTTCCTTCATCAGGCCTTGCAGTTGAAAAATGCAACCTGCACAGTTGTATCATCTCGTAGGCGCCTAGCAAACGGAGCAGAAAATGCCAATCGGCCTGCTACCAACTCATGATGGTTTCCACCGAGCGAGTTGCGGAGTAAACTCACAGCAGCGTTGTTGTCTCCAGTTGTCATTCTCTCCCCAGCAAACTTATAGGTCACACCCTTCCAAAAGTGACCAAACTCGAATGGTGCGTATGTTGGTTCCGGTTCACTTGCCGTGTCCCCAGATGTTCTCGAATCCACCCACTTTCCCACGATATCGACGGCCTGCTGATTCTTGAGCGTGTACCACAGGCCGTCTGTTGCCATGATTAGAAAGGAAGGCTTGCTTAGGTCGATCTTTGTAGTCGTCACAGCCGGCTCGGCCGTCAGATATGGCGGAGTTTTGAAATCATGCCTGGGCGTCAGGGGTGGAATGCCGTAGAATCTCTTGACTGCGTCCTGTTGAAACTCCAAGGGCCACTTCCACCGGCCATCACCAAACGCGCGTGAAACCATCATGCCCAGAACCCGCCCATCTTTGATAATGTTTTCCTCTCCAGGATGCTCCTTTGCAAGCCGAGCAATTTCTTCCTTGTTGTCACCAGTTTGATCCACTGATAAGGGTATCGCCTCCCACTTGCCATCTGCTTCTTTCTGACCCAGGACAGCTCTCGAGTCGCCTGTACATGCCACATAGAGGTTGTTGGTGGAGGGATCGTATAATGATAACAGAGCGCATGAGCCAGCATAAGCAACGGCCTGTTTCTTGATCTTGTCCTGCAGTGGCTCTGTGCTCTGTGACGTATCCAAGGCTGTCTTGATGATCAAGTTGTCGAGGTTCACGAATGCTGCTGCAATAGCACGCTGAACATCCTCATAAGGTATAGCTTCGCCTGTCGATGTTGGTTTGAGTTGGCTCAAGCTTTGCTGCACATGAGGTATGAGTTGCTTTTCCAGCAAGTCTGCAGTCTGCCAGCCGGCATGCCCATCGAAGACACCCAAAGCCATCCACTGACTGCCGTCATTCCATGGCGAAGGAAATTTCCCATGGGTGAACCTATCCTCGCATGGCGAGTTGGAACTCAGCTGTGTGCCGTCGTATCTGTCAACGCCGGGAATATTCCGGACTCGAAAGGAATATGCTTCTTGCGATAGTATCCGTGTTACTTCGTCTTTGGAGGGACCCGGCTCGGTGAATAGATGCGCAGTTGGCGCATCAGCGAGACTGGGCGCATCGTCGGGGGCGGCCATCCACCACCAAAGTCCTGGCACAGCAACAGCACCCGCCATGACAGTGTATGTTGCGGTCAAGTTCATACTTGAAGCCAAACGTGAAGCCTTGCTTGAGGAGAATGCCCTGAGTTTGTTCCGCAAGATCAGCTTGGCCGTCAAGCGGCCTGGGGCCATGCGCCATGGAAACATGGCTGCTGGTTGTGACTGAATAGCACAAAGAAGAGGACAAAGGCGGATAGCCAACTTCAAGTCCCACCAGGTGGTTCGTTCAAATCTCGGGATGCCCCTCTTATCGCCCCGATAGACGTAAGGAACAAACAGTCGAAGGTCGTTGTATCAGATCAATCTCTGCCGCCAAGTCAAAGGATGAAAAGAAGAGAAAACAAAAATGGCAATGTCTGACCTCAAACTTGTTGTGACCACCTCAGTCCAGTCATGTGATCAAGCATGTGTTACTCGAGGTTGTCTGTGCCTGCAGTGGTTCTGACAGTGACAGCTCAGCTTGGCAGGACCCCTTGTCGACGGGGCCCACCCGTTCCTGCCTTCTTTATGGCTGAGAGACATCCCTGGGCCTCAAGTGCTCACCGCGTGCTCACCGCTTCAAAAGTCTCACAAATGGTCAATACGAGGTTTCAGGCTTGAAATTTAGCATGTCACTTTCTCCCTTGAGTAAAGTCATCGTTACTCCAGTTTCAGCCATGTTGAGCCACCTGAATCGGTTGTGGACCAGTTTGAGACAAACCTGGGGCCCCAGACTTGGCGGAAGTACCTCAGGTCTGGAGATACGCGGAGACCAATATGGTATCCAGGCACGTGAGGACCAGATGAATTTTGTTCAAGCTATATATCTTTTATAAATACTAATCGGGCTCGAGCCCCAAGATTTTCAAACAATATGGTGCCAAATTGGTTTATGTTGTGCTTTGATGAATCCTAAAGTACCACAACACAAGCGCCCGTGACAGACTAAGTAAAAGAAAATTTACACATAACCACAGGAATTGGAGTCTAGGCAATTATTCTTGACTAGGTACTTTAACTCTGAACAATTTTTCTAGGATATAGTTCGCCGGTAACACAAGCGAACAGATGAGATGAAATAGTGGGAGGTCAAGGACGTCAGCATGGACACATATAACAGGATGATAAGACCCTAGATGAATCCCATATTTGTTACCGAGTAGAGAAATATAGATAATATCTAAAGAGAACTGAAAGATGCTCTCTTCGTGCCTGTTGATGTCGGTCCCCCAGCGGAATCTAGCTGAGGCTACCCTGTAGAACTCGGACGTTCGCAAGTGCCGCCAAATATTAGTACTTATGCTACCTACCTAAACAAATGCGGACATGAAATCGAGTATGCTACTGATCAAATGGACTTGATAGGATATTTTACACGTTCTAGCTACTTAGAGGGATTCGCTTGTAGCTCCTACTTGAATGTCTCTTGCATCTACACCCGACCGAGAATGTTGTAAAGGCAACTACCATTCCAGGTTCTAAATTATAACAGAGCGAATAGAAACGGCACACACTACAATAGATATAATAGTTTAGTAGTACTACAATAACTTTTGAACTGGTTCAAGTGCAGTTGAGCCCTTGATGTTGAAGTTACTTGAATTACCATCTCTATGACCAACTGTAGATCTGCGAACAGATGTGAAAAGAGACGGATGATGGCCAGAGTACTAAAAAAGAGTAGTCTCTTCGCTTATGCTAAATTGCTTAGCACGCTTATCTCTATCAAGCCTTTGCTCTGAAACACTATTCTACCTATCCATGTACTCCTTCGCCTTGAGAACCTCAATACATAATCGTGAAAGCGTCTGCATAACTATTTTACAATGTTGAACAATATTCCGAACAACTCTGACGCAAATTTTCGCGCGCCTTTTCTCAGACCTTGTTACGCGTCGCAGTGTTCATACTGGTGTGTGAACAGAAGTGTGATCTGGTGCCTTGGTAGGGTCATGTTGGAGGATGCTCTCCTGCGAGTCGAGCTCTGCAGCCCCGGAGCCAAGATACTTGACGTCGGTCATGTCTCTTCGGGCTGCCGACTTACCCTGTCGGCTTGTGCTTAGCTCAATATCCGATCGGTGCTGCCCCGTTCGAGAGGAGCCGTAGTTCTGATATCCAGACGAGTTGTAGTGTTTGTATCCATTTGACGAGGTATCGAAGGTTCGGCGGCCCATGAGGAGATCGACAAGGGGTTGGAGGACGGGAATGCAACATGCGATGATGATGGTACTCGATTCGATGCTGAGACAGAGTTAGTACTTCTCTTGGTGTGTTGGGTCAGTGTGAGGTTTTTGTACTTACATTGTCCAGATGACTAGGTCCGAGGTATCATCTACGACGTGTCAGCCTCGTGAACCTTTTCACTTCTTAACTTGGAAACTTACAAGAAAAGTCGGGACTTGCTAATGATGGAAGCCGAGTGCACTTGTAGATGGCAACGATGGTGGAACTAGATGAACATGAGCAACCGACACCAAACTCGGAGAGGCAGCACATACATGGATCCAATTCCCAAAGCAAAAGACAAAGCAATCTTCTTTCGAATATTCATCTGCAATTGCCACAGGATAACAGCGGGGTACACGGCAAGGTACAGGTCGGTAGTTGCAGACAGTGCTATCGCATGTCAGCCAAGTCTCCCATGACGAGTAAATGACACCGACTCACCTCCAGCAAAGATGGCAAAGTCGACCAGGATGTATGGACTCCAGCACGTCTTTTCCGTGATGGAAAAGTCCCACTGCGCCGCGGCGGGTCTGCACTGCGCAAACAGGATGATGATGCACCCGAACAAGCTCAGCATGCAGAATCCGGCGAGACCCCAGAGGATGAACTGCTGTACTCGTCCGGGGTTCATTATGCGCGTCAGCAGAGCCACGACTGCAAGCTTGGGTATGCCAAAGGCCATGACTCCAAAGGGGAATCCCAGTATCGTGAAGAGGATGGCATCTTGCTTCTGCGACAGGGAGAGGGTATCAAAGTGTCTTCCATTGCCTCGACGGACAGCTATTATAGATATAGCGACCTGAGTCCATTCGAATATCTATTCGTAACATCAGTATTGTTTTAGGATCTGATAGAGAAGGCCAAGTCTTACCACTGACACGATTGTAAGCCAGTCATCAAGATGCAAGGCACCCAGGATCTTTTTGCGAGTGTACACCCTCCCAGCGACAAATATCGTACTGAGAATAGACACAGTAAGTATGACCCCCAAGCTGACCGGACCCTTGTTGGAGTCAAGGTAAGCCTGGGTATGATGTGTTGGAGCTTCGGTCGTCATTCTCACCAGCCAGAAACAAGAAAAACAAGTTCAAGGCAGGAGAATGGAGAAACACACAAAAACCCGAAGAATAAACCAAAAAGTGAAAAAAGAATGGAGGACCAACAAAAGTCAAGAGGGAGGGATGGGGGGACAGACAGTGGGTAGCGCCCAAAGCGAGCACCCTGTGCCTAATTATGCATGTTAGAACGCCACGAGGAGAGGATCTTCAGCTCGCGCTCCTCCTCCCCATGTAAAAATCCCCTTCATATTCAGGTGGACGAACAAGTGGCCATTGTGCCATAGATCGACATCCGCCGGGTATGAGTTTGCGAACAAATGGAACGGTAGTTGTCCGTTGAGGGTCGGCTTCACAAAACTGTAACTCGGCAGATTTCCTCTCTGACTCGAGTCGGCCGACTTGAAGAGCATCTGCAGGGATGAACCCAGGTATCTCATCCTCCGCGTATGCATGGCTTTTCAAAAAGCACAGGTAAGTTGCTCAGAACTAAGGGGAGCCGTTTGAGCTAAGAAAGTACTAGAGCTGCCGCTTTTCGCTATCTGCGGCACGTCGGATGTTGGCAATGGAACATGAACTCGTGGCAAAAGAAACGAGCTAGAGCTTCATGATTAGTGCTGAACTCTGTATCTCAAACAAACATTCTAGAAGAAGTAGATATTGACGAGTTGGGGTTCAAAGAACAAAATGTTTAAACATCAGAGCTGTCAACTCCAAGACTCTAAAATTCCCACCCCCCCACATGCAAGCCACTGAAGATCTTATTGCTTCTTTGCTCATCTTAGCCGCGACAACCGGCACATCCCTTTCCCTTCTCCCCCGCCTCTCTTCAGCTGCCAGAGGAGGGCTTGCATGAGCCGAGACATGAGCTGGCCTGGCCAGATTAAACGGCCCTGATCGACACGAAATAGCGTGATGTGCACCCAACCCCGGTTCCCCACCGTTGGTTAGTCTGCGGCTCACAGACCATCTAGAAGCGCGTGCCGAAGCTCATCATCAACATCCATACCCCTGACCTCGCGGATGCCGGCACCGGAACCGCAGACTAATAACCAACGGCATTTAGCCCAGGGGAGAGGGCAGAAGATGGTCGATGCTTTTTGCATTAGATGTGATAACCTCGACTCTTTTATCAGGCGTTTGAATGAAGGGGTCACGACCGTTTAAAAGCCGTTTGAAAACTATCTATTAAGCGCTTACTTCTGGAAGAAACGGCTGACAGCTAATAGACTAGACAAAATTAGTAAAACGTCGACTGTCACTAGCCGCCAGAGCCGCGAGCTACTTTTTCCCACGCGAGCTTGGGGAAACAGTCTGGTCCTATTTAGGAACGATAGCGTGATGGTGATCACACACCGGCACTAGAGCAGTTGAGGCTCTCCCCGGGAACAACAGGAGCGCAGCATCATTCCTCTGTTGGTTCCAGCTGGGTCTTGGCCCGTTGCAACGCAGGCCGGGGTTAGGCACCCCTGGTCGTTCGACTTTGGAGCTTACGCCACTACGTAGCAACCAACATAGCACGTAGATCATTAAAAACAGCCTGTTTGCTAATCAGGAAGTCCTCGTTCCAAGCTAATCCTCTTTTGCGACTTCATGTAGCATCGCGAGACTTCCCAACGCTGGTTCAGGTCGCATCCGGCGCTCGTCCAGTGACCAGGCCCATCAAACATCGATTCCGGAACATTTACGCCTAGCTAAGACCACATACACGTGTACCTGCCGTTAGAGGAAGGCCTGTTGCGAAAGGGCTGAAGATCACCTAGTCCCGGCGCAACTTGTCGTCGACACCAAGAACCCGTTAGGGGGGTTCATCCTTGACAAAAAACGCTTCTTTGCGAGCCAAGTGGCGCGAGGTCCGTCCTAGGTTGGCTCCAAACTGTTACCTAGACGGTCGCGGGAGTATGATCCGGTGTCTGTTTTCGAACGATATGTGACGATTCTGTGCCACTATCTCAGGGGGCCATGCCGAGAACCATGGTGGTAGTCATCATGCAGGAAACAGGGAGATGGGACACAAGAGCCAACGGACTGGTTGACCCTTACGTGGCATAGGTGACTTGGAGAGGTGCTTTAGTATTTCTATCTGCAGTCTTTCTGTTCCATCCACGGCAATTAATTAACCTTCCTAGTTGCATTCTCCTACAGTAACTTCACACACACCTCACTTTGTATCTCTTTCCCAAAGTCTTTTCAATATGCCCGAGACCGTTCAACCAGAGACAAGCAACCTCCCAGAGGTGGTTGCACTCAAGGCAGCAGATGGTCAGGCCGGCGTACAAGTCATCAATATCGACGAGGACCAGAGTGTGAGCTCTGGAAGCGCATCTGTTCATGACGCAGCCGAGTCCGTTACTACACATGACCCTAGTGAAGGCTCTGAGAAGTTTTCAGAAGAGGATGTGTCTATTGCCTTGAAGGCTACTAATGTTGATGCTGTCCCTGATCTGATCAAGGAGATCACCGCTCTGGGTGAGACCTTTGACAAGGAGGACTCAGATGCCAGACTCAAGCTTATGGCCAAGGCCAAGAGCCTTTGGCAGTCACTTGAGACGCCAAGAGAGACCATGCTCCGTCACTGCTGGGCTGAGGTGAGTTATGATACCTTTCATGTCCTGAGTACATGTCATCTAACAACACATCTTAGCCTTCACTTGCCTGTGCCTTGACTGCCGGCACCGACAGGGGACTCTGGCCTTACCTTGCCAAGCTCAACGGCCCCTTCAACGTCGCCGAAGTCGCTGAAGCAAAGGGAATTGAGACCGCTCTTCTCTGTAAGCCATCTCATTCACGTTCAAGACACTCATGCTGACCGTCTAGCCCGTCTTCTCCGCCATGTGTCCTCCATGGGATACCTCACTGAGATTGGACAAGACCGATATGAGCTCAACAACTTTACCAAGTCAATGGCCTTTCCCTTTATCAATGCCGGATACCCCTGCATGTAAGATCCTCTCCCAACATCAACTCCAAACATGCCGCTCACATTCACTAGTTCTGGCGCATGTATCAACGCTCTTGGCAAATTCCACGAGTGGGCCAACAACAATGGATGGAAGGATCCTACAGACATCAGCAACTCCCCCCTCCAGCACGGATACAGCACAGAAAAGACCTTCTTTGAGCACCTCCACACCAACCCCCCTTACGGCCAGCTGTTCCACCTTCACATGGGCGGCTACCGACAAGGTCGTCCCTCATGGATGGACTCTGACTTTTTCCCTGTTCAGGAGAAGCTTCTCAATGGTTTCGATCAGAGTGAGGATGCCGCTCTTCTCGTAGACATTGGTGGTTCTTTCGGTCATGATATCGGAGAGTTTTGTCGAAAGTTCCCTGACGCCCCTGGACGTCTTGTCCTCCAAGACCTTCCCGTCGTCATTGACCAAATCACCAAGCTCGACGAAAAGATTGAGCGAACAAAGTACGACTTCTTCACCGAGCAACCCGTCAAAGGTACATAATCCTAATCTAGCCACCCCAACTCCTCTAACCTTTCCTCTAGGTGCCCGTGCATACTACATGCACTCAGTCCTCCACGACTGGTCTGACGAGACATGCACCAAGATCCTCAAGAGCGCCATGGGAGCCATGAAGCCCGGCTACAGCAAGCTCCTGATCAACGAAAACGTCATTCCCAACACGGGTGCCCAGTGGGAGGCGACGGCTCTTGACGTGATGATGCTGACACTCCTGGCCTCGAGGGAACGTACCCAAGAGAACTGGGAGAACCTTCTTGGCAAGGCTGGTCTCAAGATCTGCAACATTTGGACTGTTGCCAATGGTGTTGAGAGTTTGGTCGAGTGTGAGCTCGCATGAGATGTTACGTGTAATGACTGTATCCTGTTTGAATTAGCTGAAATATAATCAAGCATTTATTGTTCTATGACTCTTGATAAACCCTCAAAGTTGTCTCCGGATATTCCCCAATACTCCATCCAAATTGAACCCGCTAAAATTACCTATTAAAAACACTGTGGCTAATTCTTTTTATATTTGCTCGTTTTGCCGTGCATCTTTGCATAATCAAGATACGTCAACCACCCTCCCATCATCCTCTTTCTCTTTTGATTCTGAGATGGTAGCATATGGCCATTGACTGTTTCCCACTTCCAACTGTGACATTCTTTCATGCATTCTATGCAAAAATCTAGATTCTTTCCCGCCAACAGCAAGCAGAACTCGTGATAGAGTGGCCAAAACATCTCCAGAGCCAACGAGCATGCTATTACCGCGGGCAGAGAATGGTGTGCAGGCAACAATGTCCAGCATTGCATCTGCTAGTCGGAATACTTTGAGTTCCTGTAAAACACACGAGTAAGCCTTGTTGAAGCGAGAAATCTTATTGACTTACCATGCCATATCCGTGAGCTTTGATGGCTGCGCTTGTCACCATTGAAAAAAGGGAAAGCATTTCATGGCCAATCTTGACCGGTAAAAACAGCGAGAAAGCTTGATCTTCAGGGTAACAAGACATTAGAAAATGCTGCGCCGTATACTCCCATAGAAGGAGCCGTATCCATTGCCGCGTAACAAACAAATCGACTCTTTGGGCCTCGTGAGCAGCTTGATCGTGTGAGTCCATGCACAGGTCGGCGTGATAAGACACCAGTTTCTGTCGTTCAAGAGGTTCTTGGCCGTATGAGGGAACTGCAAGGTTTCCTTCGAGATATGCAAAGAGCCTTGCTAGTGATATGAATGATTGCATGAGGTGTTCATCACCCATATCGTTATCGAGATAAGGCATAACATCAATAGCTCGAAGCACAGCCGGTAGGCCATGTTGAGCAGAGTATGTTCTATCATAGAGATTCAGTTAGTCGATGGTCACCCGGGGTAATGTGTGTGATACAAACCTTTCAGAAATCAAAAGAAGCCAATAAACGCGAAGCCGAAGTGCCCGTTCTCTCTTGCATAAATGTGCATATCTTTCAGGATGCCCAAGTTCCAGTAATTGAACATACGTGACCGCCTCTCTCAGAAAAAGGCCAGCTGTCCGTAGCTTGTCGGCGTTGGCATAGTAAACGTGAAGAAAGAAGGGTATCAAGACGGAAGCTATGGAAAATGTCTCACGGTAGTCATACTGCTCTCGCGATTGCAGACAGTCAGTCGCAAATTGTAGTGATGACAGCGTGTTCCGTTGATTTGTGTGCTCTGAGAGTCGGAGCTGGGCTATTGTGGCTGCGCAGAGTGAAGCTGCCAAGGCATGAGATTCGTGGTCTTGGTCGTTTTCGGTTATATCTGAGAGAATCTTGTCGCAATCAACGACTGGCCAGATTGAATATGAATTTTGTTTGAAAACTCCAAGGAAGCGCTTATAGTCGGCCAGGGGTAGGCGATAGGGAGGCTGCGGATTGCTTTGTAATGAGGGCGTCTCTGACAGTGACCTGCTTGACTCGTCGCCATCTTCGATTCTGTTTGCTGAATGACTCTCGGAATCCTTGATACTCCTCTGAAACTCTTCAACTCTAGCCCTCGTCGCGATCCTCGGCCCTCCTTTCGGGCCACGCTTCTTCCGAGCTCGTAAGACGGTGCACTCGATGCCTCTGAGCCGGCACTCGCGGCAAGGTCTCGAATCCTCGCATTTGACGCGCCTAAGAGCGCATCCGTCACAGGGATTGGCGTTTCTAAGCTTGGATGACATAGGGAATGTTCGTGCCGTTGATGGAATTTGACTCTGAAACTGCCGTGGCGGGAGAAGGAAAGAGAAGAGGTTCAAGTTGGTGTTTGCCCCACCGTTCGGACATGCTTAATACGACCAGCCAACCACATGCCCATGTTGATCCCGTGAATGTGCAAGGACTGACTATACCGACCTCGGAATGTTTAACATTGTGCAACAAAAAGTTTTTGGTGTATGTTGGATTAGATATATTTTGATAGAACAGAAATGTGTATGTAATTTAGATACCTAGTTTGAAATTATTAAAGTAGGCCTCGTACTAATTAATATCCACCCCAGTCGGTAAATACATAGGGGAGCGATTTGGGGAAGCGAGATTATTAAACTATCGTGAGAAAAAAAAAGTTAAAGAATTATCTTAAGTTCTACTCCGTAGTGTCAAGATGTTACAGAGCCGAACCCGGAAGCCCAAGTCTAACAAGGCCAAAGCCAATACGGCGAACTACTGAACAACTATCCTTGCCTTGCAGACGTTATACAACTTGCTACGGCTCTAAACTCCTCCTCTTAATGTGATTCCTCTCCTTCTCCTAGCACATACGACCATAGCTCGTAGAAAATACGGGATCCCGTCCGCTCTCCCATAGTCAAGCTGCGAAGCGCTGGATTAGTAGTTGGGTCGGTGACGACCAGCGAATCCCCGGTGTTGTATGTTTTTTTTTGCTCTTTTGTCTATTTTCTTTTTGATACCATCATGCACTTTATCATTGCTGAGATCTACGACTATGCCTCGTTGGAAAGTGTGGTTGTGCTGAAGGTTGATGTGGAACTCCGCCACGACTTGTACGCAGGTGGTAGCTGTTCATATCAGAGCACAGCCAGCTAGATTCCTTCTATCAATCTATTTCATACTCTACCTATATATATCTCTCTTCTATCCATCCATTTTATCGGCTATCAGCCAAAAGCAACTCCATCACAGGTCCAAGCAGCTCCTGGTCCAACCCCAAACTCATCAGCTGCCCAATCTTGACCGCAGTAGGCTGAGACGACTTGACAACGCCCCAGACCTTCTCCTTATCCGCCATATCCATCTGGAAATCCAGAATCGCGTCCTGAATCCTATTCGAGTGATCAAGCACGCTCAGCTGCGTGTTTCCGCCCAACATTACAGAAATTTCCTCATAATCACTCCCTTCATCATTGGCCTTTGGAATCTCCATCACCAAGCTGGGGAGGTTGGGATACTCTTCAACCCAGCACTTTGTTCCCACCACATCTTGGGTTTTGTCCTTGAGGCGCTTCGTCAGTGACACGAACTTGATGGTCCAGCTTCGGTCCCGCGGGTGGCCTCCGATTTCTAGACATCCCCTATCCTGGTCCCAGAACAGAGGGAACTCGCGATCAAGACCCTTCTCACTGTTCTCGTCGTCCTCGAGGCTTTCTCGGATGGTAAACTGGCCATCTTTGCCAATCACAACGAGAACTTCAAAGTGGTCAGGGTTTCCGCAGCCGTTCCCAGGTTCACTCTTCTTGTCCAAGGGAATGATGGCGCCCTCTGGAGCGAGCACAGGAATCTCGTTGATGCTTCGGTACATCTTGATATCCCGATCACCATCATACACCACGCCAGTGAAAATATCGACGTGACGACCAGGAGGCACCCAAACATCAACCGCTGCGCAGTTGGTCCTCGTATCGCGAGGCTTCACGATAGGCGCGACCACCAGACTCGGCCCAAAGTAGTACTCATTCGGCTTGCCATAAGCCTCATCCCTCTCAGGAAACTCCCAATAAAGAGGTTGCACAAGAGTCTCATCATTATTTCTCGAAGCCCAATTAATCGAGTAAAGATAAGGAAGCATGCGATGTCGAAACTGCAAAAACTTCTTCATGACAGCTGCAAACTCGGGTCGGTACAGCCAAGGCTCCTTGGACGTGAACAGCCCGTTCTGCGAGTGAAGTCTCATGATGGGAGAAAAGACTCCATACTGCACCCATCGTGCTGCGAGCTCGTGGTCACGGTATCCGCCCATGTGTCCGCCAATGTCGTGGCTCCACCATCCGTAGCCGATGTTTGAGGCCGTTGCTGTGAATTCGGGTTGGAACTCGAGGGATTCCCACGTCATGATGCTGTCGCCCGAGAAACCGACAGGATACCGATGACTTCCAGGACCGCCGAATCGGGAAAAGATAACGGCGTTGCCCTTGCCGTTCTGCTTCTCGTGATCCAGGAAATGGTAGTGATTGAGAAGCCAGAGAGGATCAAGACCAACGACCCTCGAGTACGGGCCCTGCTGCCAATCAATCCACCAAAAGTCGCACCCATCATTCTCAAGACTGCGATGAAGAGTGTTCAAGTAAGAGTGCATAAACTTGGGATCAACAGGGTTGAACAAGATGGGCGCCTTTGCAGAAGTGTCGTGTCCAAGATCCTTGGCCATCTCCTCATACAGATCCTCATGGTGATGAACTCCAGCGTGAGGATGGTCATTCAGAGTAACCTTGAGCTTCTTGTCATGCAAAGCCTTAGTGAAAGCCTTTGGATCCTTGAAAAACTTCTTGTTCCACGTGTAGCCCGTCCAGCCGGCGTGAGGAATATGATCACCGTGAACCTCGTGCCAGTCCATGTCGATGACGGCCACGGACAGAGGAACCTCCTCGCTCTCAAACTTGTCCATAAGCTGCAGGTACTGATCGTCCGTGTAGGGATAGTATCGGCTCCACCAGTTGCCAAGCGCCCACCGTGGCAGAAGCGGCTGCTTGCCCGATATGGCAAAGAACGACTTCATGGCGAGCTTGTAATCGTGGCCGTAGCAGAATAGATAGCCATCAATGCGATCTCCAGGTCTCCGAGGCGATGCCAGCCCAGCGCCATCCAACAGCATCGACTTGCTGTCGTCAAGAACCGAATACCCAGCTCGAGATAGAATACCAGGCTCCAGCTCACAACGCCCATTAACCTCATCAAGAGTCCTCGCCGTCCCGCCCAAATTCTGAGGAACCTCTCCATACCGCCAATCAGCGCCCCAGAGCGTATTCTTGTTGCTGAAGCTGACGACCAGTCCGTACCGATCGAAGCGTTTCTTGTTGTAAGTGACCTGAAACGAAGAGGTCCTTATCTCGAGCTGCTCA
The DNA here is from genome assembly GCA_003946985.1 of Fusarium duplospermum. Taxonomy (NCBI): domain Eukaryota; kingdom Fungi; phylum Ascomycota; class Sordariomycetes; order Hypocreales; family Nectriaceae; genus Fusarium; species Fusarium duplospermum. The sequence continues at coordinate 36,796 of NKCI01000124.1, read as the reverse complement.
TCCGTATCCGACACTGAGAACTCGGGGGTCGGAAACTGTCGATTGAGTGCAAAAGTCGAGGGACGATCCTCAAAGACGCCATCTTCAGACCATTCGTATCGGAGAACCGTGTCATTGATCAAGGTGAAGCGGAAGTGATCACCAGCGACGATGGAAGTCGACTTTGCGACAGGATCACACGGAATGGTGTACTTGTCCATTGTGTCACTCAAACTGCCGTATGGACTCTTGTCTCTTGAGATCAAATGAATGCTCTCCGCGCAAGAAGTGAGAGAAACAAGCCTTCAAATACCCCGACTCTCTTCTCCACAGTAAACTGAGCTGAACGTAGTGGAGAGACTGTGCTCACCGGTCTGCAAGTATCATTGGCAGTGTGAGAGCCTCCGCTGAAATTATTCGCCAGAAGCTTGAGAGAGAACGGCGACCTGCATATTCCAACTCCCGCCCCCAACGTCACCATGGCGCCAACGCTTTGCCAGTACCAGATAAGCAGGCTTTGGCGCAATGTTTGAGTGATGTGCTGATCTCTCTTGTCTCCGCTCTTGGGGTGAACTCTTCGGCATGACTTGCTATTGGTTGGCGTGTCTCAGGAGAGGTTAGAGCGTGGAGATGTGGTGTTGAGGACGATGCGATTCCCCTGACATTGCATCAACTAACTATCGTTTCACAGACCAATGAATAACATTAGACGAATACCTTCTCTGGGAACCTGGTCGGTAATCCATCATTATTGATTGAGTCAGACGGCCAGCAGTGTCGAGAGTGCTGCAGGCCAAGACGCTACACTGCGACAGTCACTATCTCGGACCGACATGATCGGCAGGGGGAACCTGTCTCCTATGCTTCGATGAATACCACACATCACATAAATAAAAATCATCATCAAGTGAAATGACAAGGCATGGGGTATCGTCGTTCCTCAGACACAGTCGTACATACATGGATGCTATCCTGTGTCTCCAAAAACATACCGAGACAACATCTGCTCGTTTATGCCCTTCTCCTCCCCTCTCCTCCACCCACCCATTTGATCCTCATCCGTGCCCCATATCCCAAGCACTTTCTCTTCCCGACATTGGTTGTGTAATAAAGGCAATAAGCAAAATTGCGGCTCTCATATCATAGCATGAGGCCGCGGGTATTACAGAGAACTAGATTGTTAAAAAAAAAGACAACAACACACTGCGAGCTTGCATCGGATTGGATGGTGGCGTTTGTTTAGGTACTTTAGTTGTACTGTCGGTCAGAGCCCAGAGCGGGCGACTTGACGTCCGTGATTGACTTGAGCAGTCTACACTGGTGTTAGTGGTCGTGAATCTCCATCAGCCTCTTGAGGCTACTCACTGCAAGTTACGATCCCTCATCTCCCTATCGAGGGTATCCATTTGCTTGGCCGTCAGTCTAGCCTTACTTATCTGTAGTCGACACGTTAGCCTCCAGTCCACTTAGTCCTGCATGACAGCAAAGAAATCATGCCGGTGCATCATGCAAGGGGCTTTCGCACCGAAGCAAGTGCTACTGAGGAATGATCATCAATCTCCTCACCTTCCGCCGCATCATCCTTCGCAGCGGCGGCGTCGTCGCCATCCTCTGCGTTGGCAAATCTGCTGGCTGCGAGTCCCTTGGGCTTGGCGACGGCGGCGTTGGCCTAGCAATATGTCAGTTTTGTACCTCTTAGAAACATGCCTAGCGGAACTCACCTTGGCCTCAGCAATCTCGGCATCCTTCACCTTGATCTGGGCCTCGAGAACCTCCACCTGCTTCTCTCCATCCTCAACCTTGGCCACCGCCTCGGCCAGCTTCGCCTCCAGGTCCTTGGCCGTCTTCTGAGCCTCCTCGGCAATGCCAGTCAGGCTGTCGTGCATGTCCTGGTAGTCGGCCTTGGCAGTCTTCTGCTTGGCCTCAGCCTCAGCCTTGACGGCCTCGAGGTCCTTCTGCGCAAGGGCCAGGTCGTCCTTGAGGGCAGAGAGCTGAGTCTGAGCTGCAGTCAGCTCGCCCTGCGTACTCTCGAAGCGACCAGTGGTGGACTTGAGCTCGGCATCGACACCGGCAAGGGCGTCCTCGTGGAACTTCTTCATCGTGGCGATTTCCCTCTTCAGGGCATCCACCTCAGAAGTATCAGGCTTGACGTTCCTTGCATCCTCAAGCTCAGCGAGCGCTGTGAATCGCTCCGTCTTCTCCTGGGCTAGCTGGTGAGACAGATCCTCAACCTCATCCTGAGCCTTCTTGAGTTCGGCCTCCAGACCTTGGTTGGCCTCGGTCAACTTCTCAATCTTGCTCTCCAGTTGAGTATCGTTGTTCCGGTGCTGCGTCATCATCTCATCGATAGCCTTGGTGTGGTCGGCAGTCAGCTCCTCCAGCTCCTTCTTAGCCTCGGCGCCCTCGTTCTTCATACGCTCCAGGACTTCGCCGTTGAAGGACAGGAGCTTCTCAACCTCAGCAGCGTGTTCTTGCTCAAGTTCGAAGCGAGCCTCGTCAATGGCCTGCTTCTTCTCAGCCTGAGCCTTCTCAAGCTCGTCCTTGGCGTTCTGGAGCTCGGCCTTCAAGCTGGCCAACTCCTCAGCATGCTTCTTGTCGTCTGCGCTTTGGGCCTCCAGTTGGCTCTTCAACGCCAGAATCTCTTCGCTGTGGGCCTTCTCAGTTGCTTCTCTGGCAGCCTGGTGCTCAGCCTCGAGCGCAGCAATCTTGGCCGCCTGAGCGTCGTTGCCGGCAGTCTTTGCGGACTCGATCTCTTCCAGAGCCTTGGCCAAAGCTTCACCGTGCGCCTTGTCACTTGCTTCCTTGTCGGCCTCGGCCTTGGCCTTCAGGGCCTCCAGCTCGGCTGCGTGAGTAGCGTCACCTGCCTCTCGAGCATCATCCAGCTCAGCCTTCAACTTGGCAATCTCAGTAGCATGAGCGACCTCGCCAGCTTCCCGGGCCTCATCAAGCTCAGCCTTGAGCTTAGCGATCTCGGTAGCATGTGCAGTCTCACTTCCTTCCTTGGCCGTAGCCAGTTCAGATGCATGACCAGCGACAAGCTTCTCCTTCTCCTCAGTGTGCTCATTCTTGAGTGTCTCCAGAACGCTGGCATGAGCAGCCTTGAGGGCCTCGAGCTCGTCGGTGTGGGTGGACGCGCCCTCAGTCTTCAGAATCTCCAGCTGCTTAGCGTGGCTCTCCTTCAGGGACTCGATCTCGGCGATGCGGGTATCCCGGTCAGCGGCCGCAGTGTTCTTGGAAGACTCGAGCTCCTCAGCATGACTAGCACGGAGGGCATCGAGGTTCTTCTGGTGCTCAGCCTGCTTCTCCTCCAGAGCAGCGACAGCAGCAGCGTGCTCGGCCTTAGCGGCCTCGAGGGCCTTAGCATAGCCTTCAGCAGCCTCTGAAGTCGAAGTCTTCAGCTCATTGTGCTGGTCTTCAAGCTCCTTATGCTGACCCTCGAGCTCCTCAAACTTGCGCTTGAAGAAGGCGTCTCCTCGGAGAGACTCAATCTCCTGCTCGTAATCCTGGGAAATGCTCTTCATTCGCTCTTCCTGCATCTCCTTGACCTTCTCAATCTCCTCCTCCTTCTCGGCAAGAGCCTTCTGGGCCTCCTCGGCCTGAGCCTTGGCAGTGGTAGCCTCCTCCTGGGCCTTGGTAAGATCCTCCTTGGCGGCCTCAAGCTCAGTCTCCTTCTCAGCAAGGCTAGTCTGGAGCTTGCTGACCTCGTCCTTAAGAGACACGACCTCGGCCTTGGCCGTCTCGGCAGTCGTCTCGGCAAGCGCAAGAGCAACCTTGGTGTCAGCAACCTGGGCCTCAAGGGCGGCAATCTTGGCCGTGTGGGCCTCCTGCTCAGACTTGAGCTTGTCGTCGCTGGCGGACTCGAGGGCAGACTGAGACGCAGTCAATTCGTCGATCTTCTTCTGCAGTTCAGCGGTAGCGGCCTCGTGGCTGGCCTTGAGATCCGCCAGAGCAGTCTCGTGGGAAGAAACATCGGCCTGATCCTTGTCGTGCTCCTCCTTGTGCTTAGTCTCCAAGGCCTCAATGGCAGATGTCTTCTGAGCCTCAAGAGAAGTCTTGAGCTCCTCAATCTGGGAAGCATGCTCATCAATGGCCTTCTGGAGTTCCTCCTTGCTAGATGCGAGCTTCTCTTCGCTCTCAACCTGAGCAGCCTCAAGCTTCTCCTTCAGCGACTCAAGTTCACTCTCGGTGGTCTCCTTGGCAGCCACCGCAGCCTCAAGCTCTGTCTGGAGTTTCTCAAGCTCAGCTTGCGCAGTCTCAAGCTTCTCGTTCGCCTCCGAAACCTCTCCCGTCAGGGCAGCAACGGCTGACTCGTGCTCAGCCTTGATAGCAGCAAGGTCCTCGCCAATGGTATGGGAGCCCGTATCGTCGCCAGCCGCCTTGTGGACCTGCTCAGTGAGTTCGGCGAGTTTCTCCTCCGAGGTCTTGACCTCAGCCTTCAGGGCTTCAATCTCGTGCTCACTCTCGGCCAACTTAGCCTTGAGCGACTCAATCTCCTTGGTAGCCTCCGAAGAAGCGGAAGTAGGACGAGCCGCAGTCCGAGAAGCAGTCAAAGGTCCCGAAGTAGAAAGGCGCTTTCGGGCATCGCTAGTTGGGGTGGCACTCGCAGTTCGAGCGGCAGTGGTTCGTGTCGCCGTGGAGGGATGAGCGGTCGAGGTTCGGGTGCTGGTCGCAGTCCGCGGCGTCGTGGTCGTTGTAGTTCCAGGTCTTCGTGTCGCAGGAGTTGAGCCAGTAGCAGAGCTAAGAGGCCTCCTCTCGGCCGCCTTGCCAGGGCTGGACATAATGGAACTCGTCCTGCGGGCCGAAGCGCTCGAGGTGGTCGACTTCTTGTCGTCTTCGCTCGCGCTCATGCTAAGCCTGCTCTTGTGGCTCGAGGTCGAGGTCGACGAAGTCGCAGTCCTGCGGACAGTAGAGGTGGGAGGTCGAGTCGGGGGCTTGCTCAAACCAGTAGCAGTGCGAGTGCTGGCCGCGGTGGGCTTAGTAGCCGTTGACGTCGAGCCTGGGCGACGAGTAGCACTCGTGGCTGAAGCAGCCCCAGGTCGCTTCACAACTGGCTTCTTGTCTCCATTCTCCTTAGCCGGCGTCTCAGGCGAGGCAGGAGTCGCTGCGTGTGGGCTATCGGGCTCGGCGTGGGCCTCGGTAGGAGAAGAAGCGACAGCCTCCTCGGGCTGGACGATGTCGAAGCTCTCGGTCTCGGACATGGTTCGCAGGGGTGATGTATATAAGGAGAGTTATTCTGCAAGATGGGAGAGTCAGCAAAAGGAATGAATGGACAAGGAGGGTAGATATGGAGTTTGGGAGATGGAGCTGGACGTTGCAAATGAGCTCGTAGCTACCTCTGCCAACCGAAAAGGTCGAACCACGCAGCTCGACCGTTCAACCAGGGTAATCAGGAAATAGCAGGGAAACTGAGAGCACGAGCTATGGAGCCCGACGTCAAGGATACGAGAGAGAATGGGATTGATTAATCTCACTGACCTCTTTGTTCTGTCCCCTTTTTTGCCTATCGAGCAAAAACCACGCTCTCTCTCAGCAGCGCAAACCGCGGGCTGCTCAAAGGACAGAATTACCCGCACGGGCAGAAAAGAAGAGGCGGGATAGAGGGGCAATGGCAGCGGAGCAGTCAAGCAAGGCAATAACGGCTTCTCTATCGACAGGATCTGCTGGCTTCCAGAGGAGGGAGAAGGGAGTGCAAGTGGAAGGGGAGGAAAAGCTGTCCTGTCCTGTCTTGATGGGCTCAGGATATTAGACCGGGGTACGTACCTTACGACCCTGAGCTGTTCCATGGGGGGCCCCAGGCTGGCGCCCAGCTCTACGGACGTCCATTTCCACGACTGACTGGTGGAAGTGGGACTGTAGCTTGGCGCACCGGCCACTGACACCTGGCCCAGCCTGTCTCTGGGCTCGAATGGATGGCGATGAGCCCCTGTGAAGAGCGGTTGGTAGCGAGCGCTACGGCTGGCATCCAGGGGGCGGGGCGGTAGGTCTCCAGGGGTCCTAGCCCGTGGACCGTGGACGGCGGGTGGCTGTCTGGTTCCTGGTCCAGAGTCATCGAGATAACGTCGTTGAGTGGAGAGGGCAGCGGACGCGTCCCGGCCAGTCTCTTGTCGCAGAGACACGACAACCCTTGAGTCACTGGTGAAATGAATGTTGTAATTTGTTGAAAGTTTGACACTAGATCTACACTAACAATTGTTTCGGATAACAACCACGCCCGCGCTTCCACCGGCAAAGGGACCGTTTCTCTTAACTGTATCCGTAACGAATGACCCTGCATGCGAACGGCGCGCCATATGCAATGCAATGCGAGCCACCGCCGTCTTTTCCTTAAACTCAATGGGCCTCTATCCACCAAGAGTACTCCGTAACTCTTTGCTATCTGTGTATATAGATCCTTTGTCCTCTCAACCCTGACGGTTTCAGTTCAACTCTAGCGCGCACAAAGCAATAAAGGGCGGGGTTTCAACGGGGTTGATGGATCTTCACATCCAATCTCGCAGAGCGCGTCAGTCACGCGCCGACCTGGACAAAAAGCTCAATAAATAAATGAAGCTTGATTTGTTGACTTGTTACCACAAATGAACTAGACCAGCTGTCTCTGATCCTGCGCCATTCTGACTTGGGCAGTAGCGCGGTCCCCCTCATCAGAGCCATGGCGCTTCAACCAATTCCAGACTCCCTGAGTGAGAGGAGGAGAGAGAGGCGACGACAACTCAGGCTGCGACCATGAAACACATTTCCAAGCGGCCAACGTCGATTAGTCTATCGGATACTCAGTATGCATGCGCTGGCGAGGCCACGCTCGCCTCGCCTTGTCTGCCCGTTGTGGACAATGATGTGACATGATGTGACGCCGGCAGAGCGTTGATGATGTGGCACGGCATCGTTGGCACAAGGCCACCTCCACGACGACGTGAGACACGACGCGCCCTCGCCTGTTCATGCATCGGCTTCTCTCCCCGGCATCAGCGTGGTCGAACATTGAGATGGTTGAGATGACCTCTCTCTTTGTATCAGGCGACAACGTGAACTCCAAGATAGCCGATTCTCTCGCGCAGGTAGGGAGCCATGTTCATTACTGCAAATGTCATGTAGAGAAGCCAATGGTATATACGCTATAATCAGATCTACAAAAAAAAAGAAAAAAAAAAAGAAAAAAAAAAAGAAAAAAAAAAAGACCATCATATCAACGCCCTCTCAATCTCATAGGCCAAGTCACTCGCCCAATTCTGCCCGGGTATCAAGAAACGAGGGACAACCATCAATGTCAGTTATCCTAGACTACGCCTGAAATTGCATAAACGCCTTTGTCAACAAACCATTCTTGTCACATTACTCATGTTTCGTAGGTCCAGAGAGGTGGTTCCGTTCCATGCCGTTCATACTTGTGTCGCACCATGTCCTTCAGGTATTTCACTCGCTCTTTAACCTCTTCTGAAGATCTCTCATCGCACGCGGATGCGAGCACCTGATAATCCAGTTGCCGCGCGCTCCTGATAGTTATGAGCAGTCGATCATCTTCCCAGTAGTGCCATCCATGCTTCTCAAAGTACTCGGCCTCTTCTTCTTGACCGAGTCGCGGCGCAACGGGATGCGATTGAGTCCCCGCTTTCGTCGGTCGATGCGATGCTGGTCGTGAAGAGCTTGTTTCTTGGGTCGGTCGGCGCAATACCTGTCGTGAAGAGTTCTTTCTCTGCGTCGACTCGATGAAGAGTTGCATCTGCCGGGCCTGGGCCTCTTTTGCTTGCTGCCGCTTCTTCTCACGCTCCCGTTGTACCACCAGGTCGTTCTCAAGTGCCTTCTTCTGCTTTTCAGGGGCCTTGTAAATTTCCTCGATATGCCACAAGGCTTCATCGATGTTCTCCTTCGCTACCTCGACAGCTGACCACAGGTTCTTCCAATCCTTATCCTTCTTCTCCCAGTCCTCATTCTTCTCATCCGGTTTAGGGTAGTTGAGTTGAGACCAGTCCAGCAGAACCGCGCAAAGCCTCTGAATCCAGCCTGAGATCCGTAACAACGGCTGTAGAGTCGACAGTGTAAACTCGCCAGTATGGGTAACAGCTAGTTTCAATTGTTTATCGTCGATATCACATCCAGCGAGGAATGCGTCTCTCAGCAACCACACGAGCATTGGGATGATGTGCCTGTGCAACTTGGAAATGATCCGACGATTGTTGAGTTGGTTGGCTTGAGCATCGTGGTTGGGTTCCGTCCCCTTCGTAATATCTTTGATGTAGCGGTCGATAAGACGATTGGCCTTGGTGACCAGCCGATTGAAATGAGCCTTGTGCTCGCGCAAGTACTTGTTTTGTTCATCAAGTCGCGGTAGTCGGGGGATTTTTTGACACAGTTTCCATAGGTCATAGAGGTGAGCAAGAATAACCTTGGATCGCGGAAGGGACCTCCTGTCCTTCTTTAGAGATTCTTCTTTAAAGTCTCTCTTGGCAGATGCTGCCTCCAACTTTGCGTCCCTGTCCCATTTTCTTTTGCCCGTCCACCCTGACGAGACCATGATGGTGACAAGCCTTTGCACCACCTTGCCATGGATCTTGGCAGTCGGGGCTCGCTCATTTTCCTTGGGTGGCTCGATCAGCAGAGAGTCTTCAGCAACGCTCGAATCATTTCCCAGCTCGGGTTCATCATCAGGTTCATCCTCATCCCCCGATTGATCCTCTGTATCCGACAGCTCTGTTGGTTCCTCATCGGCCTCGGGATCATCATCGGTGTATGAGCTGTCTTGGGCTTCACCAGCGGCGTTCTCAGCAACCTCCCTCCTTCTTCCTGCAGGTGACCGTGTTGTTTGGGATTGAGGCCTTCCTCTTTTCCTCGCCGCTTGAGTTGTCGCTGTAGACGTCTGTCCCCGTTTCTCTCCTTGCTGTTTTTCTTGGTGGTTTTCCTCATCGTCGCCCACGAATTCATACAAAGCATTTTCCTGAGCCTGGGTAAGCAGGGGCTGTTTCGACTTAGAAGGCCTTCCGGCTTGGGATCTTGGAGGATCTGAGCCTAGAACCGGTGATGCAGCTCGTGCTCGATAGTCGGGTTCGCCAAAAGTTGCTTTCCGACTCTGTCGTCGCTTTTTTCGTTTACCTGGCTGAGAAGGATTCGGTTGCGAAGGATCTGGCCTTGACTCGGGCTCGTCTTGTTCCGCAGGCTCCGGCTGCTCCACAGACGCTGGCTGTTCTGGCGGTATACTTGGTTCCTCATGGTCCTCGACCTGCGCAGGTACCTCATCCACCATCTCGACATCCTTATCAACAACCTGTGAGTCTTCAATCTCAGCCTCAACCTCGACCACGGCGTCATTGGCAGCCTCGTCATCATCACCAGCCTCGGCCTCAACTTCGATCACATCCTCATTGTTATCTTGTGCTAACTCCACAACTATTCCTCGCCGACCCTCATTCTCCGAATAGTACTCAGCGTTATCATCGGGTCGAAGCTCGGGCAACTTGTGGATCTGCTCGGCATCCGGGAGGATGGTCTTGTTGATGTTCTTGAAAAAGTCTTGTCCAGGGGGTGCCGACTCGTCATCACCATCGTCCTCCGCTTGATCATGGTTCTGCGAGGATTGTTCTTCCTCCTCAACCCCTTCAGCATCATCACTATGTTGACGTTTCGCAGATTGATCCTCGGGTTCGCCAATAGTGCGCCGGCGCTTCCTCCTTGGCGTGCTCAATTTCTCGAAAGTCTGGTTGTCTGTATGCGACCGTGTCTGTCGGCGTTGGCTCGAAGGAGGCTCCTCGGCCTCGGAGGCTTTAGATTTTCGTGGTCGTCCACGTGGGCGTATGCTGGATTCAGAGACATCGCTTTTTAGTGGCGTCATAGTACTCGTAGATGCACGAGACCTGCCTCGTCTTCTTGGTTCGGGTAGAGAGACGGGGCCTGCTGCCTTGCCCTGCGATCGTAGTCGGGCCATGATAATGGTTTGTTATTCTCGAGGTTGGGGTGCAAACTTGCGACGACCAGGTCGCACAATGTTAACGACAAGCTGGGACGCCGCTGTAACTTCGCGACGCTACTTGATGGATGTTTGTTCAATGAAACTCGAATTGAAGATAGGCGGCGAGGCGGAGTCTGTAGTTGTCAAAGCATTTTCATCGTTAATTGTCTGGAGGAGAGTTGCTTGGCAGTGAATGACCGAGGACCAGTCGCGTCTAAGCGCGTTAAAAGGTGGGGCATGTCTGAAGCTCAAGCTCAGGGTGCAACAGATGACATCAACCTGATGAGCTCCCAAAGAAGCAAGAAATACCTACAGAATTTGTGATGATATTGGCCTGGGTAACGAGCATTATTATTGCTTTGGTCGAGCTTTGGGGTTTTACTTTAAGTATTCACTGCATCGAAAGCTAATTCCATCCCGACGTTGAGCTCTCAGGGTCGCAGGGCTGACTAAATTCGGGCATCCACCATCACCAGCTCTTGGTCTCCAACCTGGCACTTACACACAACACATCCACCTTTCAGCTTCCATCACACCATCCAGACGACCAAAACCCCAAGAAGTCTTCCTTTTCCTTCACCAACACGCAGCAGGGATTCTTGACGTCAGGTCTCCGTCACAAGACATCAGCTCAACATGACATCCGCTCCCCCTCCAAAACCCCCCACTCTAGAGGTGCTGGATCTCAGCTCCCCACCATCCTTCACCAAGCCCTCGAAGCGCATCCACGAGGGCCCCGACGTCGCCCGCTTCCTCACCAGCCTCGCCTACCGCGACATCGGCATCTTCATCCTTCAACTCAACCACGCCCTCTGTCCCCGCAACCAGCCCTCCTCACCCCGCCCCCGCACATTCCCCCTCACCTCCAAGCCGCCGACATCGCCGTCCATCCAAGCTCTCCAGAGCCTTCTATCCAAGATCGAACGCTTCATCGACGATGCTCCTCCCGACCCGGGCCCTCGAAGGTTTGGAAACGTGAGCTTTCGCAAGTGGTACGCGATCCTTGAGGACCACTTGACCAAGCTACTTGGGGAAGGACTGCTCGGCGAAACACTAAAGGTTGGCGATGGCGCAGCGTTGGAGGAGGTTTCCAGCTACCTCCTTGGCGGATTTGGAAGCGTACAGCGACTAGACTACGGAACGGGACATGAACTCAGCTTCATCGCCTTTCTCGGGTGTTTGTGGAAGCTGGGTTACTTCAAGGATGGCAATACTGGGGGCGAGATCGAACGGGAAATTGTTCTCAACGTTATCGAACCGTATGACCCCTCTCCGACTCTACGCTGGTTCGCACTGACACAAACAGATATCTAAGGGTGGCAAGGAAGCTCATCCTGACATATACCCTCGAACCCGCTGGTTCTCACGGCGTCTGGGGCCTCGACGATCACTCCTTCATGCCTTACATCTTTGGTTCTGCGCAACTCGCCCGTCCCATAAACGACACCGAGCCCATGCCCACCGAGGGCTCCGTTAAGGGCGCCCCGAAGCCCAGCGATGTCACAAAGGCCACCGTGGTAGAAGACCAGCGTCAAGTCAACATGTACTTTTCTGCCATTGGCTTCATCAACGACGTCAAAAAGGGTCCGTTCTGGGAACACAGTCCTATCTTGTTCGATATTTCTGGCATTCGCGACGGATGGGGCAAGATCAACAAGGGCATGATCAAGATGTTCAACGCCGAGGTGCTTTCCAAGTTTCCTGTTGTCCAGCACTTCCCCTTTGGCTCGCTCTTCTCGTGGGAAATCGATCCTGAGGCGACGATCCCAACCCAGAGCGTTCACATGGCGAATCAGCCTACGCAAATGCCACACACACCGCCATCGGGAGTTGGCACAGCTGCGCCGTGGGCTCAAGCAACGAGAATGCCAGCGCCAACGGGCCCAGGCATTCCGTATTCCCGAATGCCGCCACCGGGACCTAGCTCTGGCTCCCTCGCAAGACCTCATCAGGGCGGAGCACCCAAGTCAGAATCTACCAGCGGGCAAATCACCATGACCAAAGCACCATGGGCAAGGGATGAGTAGCCAGCTCATAGGAGCTTTGGCATGGTTTAGACACACGGTTATTCAGGCGCACATAATGGAGTCAACGAGCTCGGAGAGTGTTTATGCATTAGATATAAAAAGCAGGGTATAGATTTGAAAAAACATTTCGCGACACTTCTCCCTCCGGGGTATCCAGCCAGCTGCTAGAACAAAAAGGAAACATCTAAGCAGGCCGAAGCTGCTAAGGATATCCGTCTCTATAACAGCCGTCATCGATTGGACGCACGAGTACAGTCCGTTCGATTCAGCATGGCCGCTGTCGTTGAGGTGAAAGCAAGATAGATGTCTCCATCTGGCAGCATTAAAAAAGATCGATCATAATAGGGCATCTAAGAGGCGGCAGCAGGGGCAGGAGCGGGAGCTGGAGGGTCAGCGTCCTTCTTCTCCTCCTTGGGGGCCTCGGCGGGAGCAGCCTCGGTGGTAGCAGGAGCAGGAGCGGGGACGGCAGCAGGAGCGGGAGCGGGAGTCTCAACGGCCGGGGCGGCAGCCGGAGCAGCAACTGGGGCGGGCTCCGTCTTGGCGGGCTCGGCAGCCGGAGCGGCTTCGGTGGTCGGGACAGCGGCCGGAGCAGCAGGTTCAGTAGCAGGTGCTGAAAAATCATTAGCAACCATCCATAGCGAGATAAATATTGTCATTTCGCAGGCAAACGTACCAGGAGCAGCCTCCGCTGTCTTAGCAGCCTCGGGAGCAGCAGCAGGAGCCTCTGGCTTTGTCTCGGTCTCGGGCTTGGCCTCCTCCTTGGCAGGCTCAGTAACGGGGGCAGCGGGCTCAGCTGTAACGCAGAGGAGTTAGAAAGAGTCAACTAAGAGAGCCGTGTCTGACAGCATCTCGTATCATCAAACGTACTGGCTGGGGCTGGGGGAGCAGCAGCCTCGGTCTTGGTAGGCTCGGTGGTGGTCTCGGTAGGCTTGCTCTCGGCGGGCTTGTTCTCGGGCTCCTTCTCGCCCTTCTTCTTGAAGGCGGCCTTGAGCTTGGCCTTGAGGTTGTCGAGGGCGTGGAGAGCTGTTGGGGGATGTTGTCAGTTGAGCTGGCTTGGTGGTGTCTTGGGAGGTGCGTTATCGGAGGTGGGTGCAAGAGGAAGACTCACGGATTCCGGGCATGATGGAGGATTTCGAGGTGGTGATGGATGTAAGGGTGAGATTCTGGAGATAGGTAATCGTCAGCTATCGACCAAGGTCTTCTCATACAGAGGTCAGGTCAGCTCCAACAGCTTGACAAGCTTGCCCAACACCCACTAACAGAGGCTATCGAGTACAAGCTCAAGGTGCATGCTGTGCCATTTTCCGTACGTACCGGATGGTGCTCAAAGTAGCGAACCTGACAAGAAACAGCAGGCGATGGCTTTAGCAGCAGAACAAAGCTGTGTGTGTGAAAGATGGAGATGATGGAAGTTGGGGAGGGGAAAAGGGAAGATGGAGGTCGAGATGGGGGGTGGAGATGAATCCAAGTCCTGTTGTTAACGCCTGGGGCTTTTTGCCGTTTCTGGGTCGTGTTACGGGGTCCCTTACCCCAGCAGGCGGGAGATGAAACTCGTGCAAACAAGTACAGCTACAGCACAGCACAAAAAAATATAGAAGGGCTCCCTCCCTGGGAAGACAGTGAGTGACATGCAATCTCGACTGAAGCACGCAGCGTGGATGGTCTAATCTGAGGCGGGAAGCTCTGGGCCACTGATAATTAAGCCTTTCCAGGGGTGGTGCCAAGTTCGAGACCGTCGACGCCAGGGGGGGTTCCACATCGCCCTGCAGCTCCCTCTTTGTCGTCTGTGACAGTGACGACGTGCTGGAAATAATTATAGCAGCAGGACCCCTGAAGGAAGGATCATGATTCACAAATCGTCCAGGGATAGATGAAGACGTGCTATCCGTAATCTTGCAGTGTGCAGCCAACGTGTCCTTGTTTATCACTCAGTGATTCGAAATGAACCAAGGGATGATGGGAGAAACCGAAACCGAGACTGCGGCAGATGGTGAATCAAAGGGATGGGGAGGAACAGGTACAGTACCTTACCCCCCGCCGTCTTGTGACCCGTTAGTGCTCTGCCGGCTCGAGATACCACCGTCGCTAACACTTGTCGCTGACGACAACGTGCATCTCTCAACGACCCACCACCCGACCTTTTGACGCGCAACGAGGATGCCGTGCAGGAAGGACATGAGAAGGATGTGTCAATGCCAAATACTCCCGTATCAAAATATCGCCAGTGATACCAAACATCGTCACTTCCCCTTCACCAAGCAACAAAGTCCTCATCTGATTCCTTTTTTTTCGTGCTCTTTACCTGTTCTAGACTCCATTCCCAGGGTTCACCAAGTTTACAGCCTATCAGACCCTTCTCCACCAGTTAAGCTTTCTTGTTCACTGCCTTTTTTAGTGCCGTCACTGAATGGATGCCGCCCCCACGAAAAGGAAAAAAACCTACCCGCCTGATGGCTAAACAGACGTGCATGCCAACCGACGGAAACTTCCATTGCTACAGGTGCCTATCTTACATGGTGAATATCAGGTTTTACATGTCGCTCTAGAAGAGCCAAAAAATGTTCTAGATCACGCCCGTATCCTCTCCGACAACCATTCCTCCACAACCTCCTCCCCTTCTCATCCATCTCCAACGTCCCCCTCTCTTCCCCAGCTTCCTCAACCTTAACTCGCCGCTCCCCTTCATCCTCCCACATGTGAATCTCGTCATCCCAGAGACCCCTCTCCTTGAGCTCGACTACTTGAATGCTCCGGTGCATCATCTCGGCCAGCTCCCGAGCCTGCACCTCAAGACAGTTCCCCCATGGCTTCGCCCCCTTGGACCGCTCCGGCTTATTCGAACGTGCCGGCGGGGAGTCGTACAGCAGCAGAGTCTCGGGGATTTTGAGCGTCGAGTTGCGGGGTGGGAACACCAGCCGAGACTTGCGCGGCGCCTTTTCCGGGGCAGTTGGCGCGGCATCTGGGTTGGTCAGGGCCTCGATCCACGCAGCGTCGTCTTCCGACATGTTGTAGGACGAAGGTATGTTCAGACCCGGGTTGTGGAAGAACAGGCTCGGGCTGGCAAAGGGGTCGAATAGGTCGTTGGGCGACTGGAAGAAGACCGGCAGATGCTCCTGGAGGTAGTGCATGTACGCGCTCCCCTGCGGCTTGTAGATGAACCCCGTGCCCTTGGATCGCCAGGTGGTCCGGTTCACTGGGTGGTCGGGGAGGAACATGGTCCAGTTGTAGATGCCGTTGTACGACACGAAACCTCGAACCCCGAAAGGCTTGTGCGGCTGCGACTCTGTCAGGGCGAGCGAGGTTGCCAGACTCGCGCCCAGGTGGGATCCATAGACGTAAATGTCGCGCCGCTGAATGCCTTCGGGTGCGAGGTTCTCGACGAGCCAGGAGTAGGCAAACGCAATGTCGTGAACAGGTGTTGGCCAGAGGCCTTCTGTAGAAGGCATCTGCGTCAATCCAGGATCGAACGAGTTCCAACGGTAGTTGATACTAGCAACCGGTTTCCCCTGAAGAAAGTTGGGCAATGTAGGATTTTGTCCATTACTGGTAGGAAATGGGGGCAGATGAATGAAGAGGGGAGATTGTGAATGATGCTCAGCAACATTGATGAGGCTATCGTGGATTAGTCAGTTGGCATCGCTTATACAGGCCGGGGAGGTTTCTTACTCTATGTTGACATAGCCTGCTGAGCCAGTTCTAACACTAACCCGCTCATGACTCTGAGAGCTAAACGGCCTCCGCGACGGCCCGGCATAAACGTTGATGAGGCGGTTACGGGTAGCACGGAAGACGCGGAGAAGACATGCTGGCATTCTGCAGCCGCATACCCGAAGCAATGGCGGTACGGAAACGCGTCTCTGGCGCGAGCTCTAAGGTTTCTATACTGAATACTATTAGCCTGGTGGAAAGGGAGCTCAGTAGTGACGCGACTTACACGCTCAATGTGAGATATGGCTGAGAGAACAATCACGCATAAGGTTGACTCGGCAACCCCTCCAAGATCTCTCGATACCAGAGTTCTAAGGAATGATTCATAGAAAATACACAATTAAGATTAAGGGAAGCAATCAGCCGTACAGCCAAGTTGCCCTGATCGTGAAAGAGGAATGATAGGGCGAGGAGTCGATGTAGGAAACAAACTTGAAGTGAGTGTGGAGATCAAACTCCATTGGACAAGAGAAAATATGGGGCAAGCCAAGTACCCATAATCACCCTATCTCGATCGACAAAGTTCTAGGGTCAGCAGGACGTCGGTGCCAAAAAGCTTGAATTCCGTCCGCTAATTCACTAAATCCAGTGCCCAGAATCAAAGTACGTATCTCTCAAGTCCTGGTGATGCCGTCCTTTCCCTCTTATCCGCTGTTACCGCTTCTTCCTTTACGAATCCCTTGGTCAGCCTTTGTACGTCTTGGTAAACAATGACTACCTCGAAAGTAGGGGCAACCAATTCGGAAAAGCCGCTGAAGCTAACAAACCTGTCTACCTAATGAGACAACCCGTTCCCCGTGAAACCCGCTTTTGAAAGAGACAGAAAAAGACGTCATCGTCCGCATGTGTTTTCCCCATGCCAAGATTTCTCAACCCGTTCCCTTGGACCCTTGATCCCCATCGCCAAGACCTTTCAATTGCAACTCTTTCAAGTAGGTACACGAGAATTTTTTGTATCATCTGTGTACTTGGATATCATTTTTCACATCCGGGATTGATGGATGCATCCTGCCGCATATGTATGATTTGATCGAACCAAGCTTCCCTCACACCACCGAGTAGCCAGCCTCACAACAAGGCCCCCCAATGGACGACGGCAACCTGGGAGACACCATCCAAGATGAGACGGAGATCGTTGAAGAGTCTGTAGCGTATGAGACGCGGATGGAAAATGATGATGCCCATCTAGCTCCAAGGTGAGTCTATTAGACGACAGTTACTTCACGTATACTAACATCACAAGTCGCTGGTGGTTTGCCTCGTCGGCATTCCCCATGATCGCTGGCACACTTGGCCCTGTAGCCTCGGCCTTCAGTATCTGTGCCCTCGTTCGACCATGGAGACAGCAGCTCAAACCTGGCGAAGACGTCGACGACGCAGTCTATGTTACTGATCCCCCATGGTTGACCATCATCAATGCGATTCAGCTCTTCATGGCCATCATCTCAAACATGTTCCTCCTCCTCAACATGGCCAGACGCGTCCGCTTCACCATCGCTCAACCCATCACCATAATCGGCTGGTACATCTCGGCCATTCTCCTCATCTCGCTCTTGGCCACAGCCTCGGGACCGCTCACTGATGGTCTCAAATTTAGCAAGGATGAACTCATCTGGTCACAGGCCTTTTATTACGGCATGTGGGCTGCCATCCTCTACTTTGTCGACGCCTCGCTCATGATGGTGACATTTTACGGAGCGTGGACTCGTCACTATGGCAAGGACTTTAACCTGACGCCCAGCCAACGCACCCTCATGCTCCAGACCATCATGTTTCTCATGTACCTGCTCATCGGTGCCCTTATTTTCTCCAATATCGAAGGCTGGAACTATCTCGACGCCGTCTACTGGGCCGACGTGACCCTCTTCACCGTTGGTTTTGGCGACTTTACGGCAGAAACGACCCTAGGCCGTGCCCTCATGATGCCTTATGCCCTCATTGGAGTCATTAGTCTCGGTCTGGTCATTGGCTCTATCCGAAGTCTCGTACTTGAACGTGGAAAGCGTCAAGTTGATGCCAGAATGGAGGAAAAGAAACGTCGAAGAATGGTCCGCAGCATGACCAAGAAAGGCGATGACGATATCCTAGAACCCATTCGAGAACCACACCGTGCCGACTCCGAGTTCTCCAGCAAACTCCCAGCAACAGAGTACGAACGCCGCAAGGTCGAGTTCGATCTCATGCGCAAGATCCAGGCTCAGACATCCTCCCGTCGTCGTTGGATGGCCATGGCTATATCCACAGGCTCATGGCTCATCCTGTGGCTTCTGGGTGCTTTCATCTTTGTCAAATGTGAGAAGCCGTATCAGGGCTGGGTGTACTTTGACGGCTTCTATTTCTGCTTCGTCTCTCTCACCACCATTGGGTACGGCGACAAGACTCCCAAATCCAACGCGGGCAAGTCATTCTTTGTCTTTTGGTCTCTCCTTGCGCTGCCGACCATGACAGTTCTCATCTCGAATGCTGGAGATACCGTTGTCAAGCTCATCCGTGATAGCACTCTACGACTCGGAAACGTCACCATTCTACCCGGCGAGGGCAACTTTTCTGGTGATCTCAAGTACATAATTCACAAAGCTACATTTGGAAGGGTGTTCCCAGATTATAAGAACCCTCCAGCACCCCAGGATCTCAAGAAACATCAGTCAACTCAAAGCAATGCCACTCAGCACATCACCGACACCATAGTCAAAGCAGAACAAGAAAATCACGGACAAGACGCACGCGGCCGCTCCCACCACTCAAATATCAACAGAGATTCTTCCCCCCGACGAATAGGCCACCGGCGCACCAACTCAACCTTCACCTCCCAAGTCCGTCGATCCCTCTCCCGTCTTCGAGACGCCAAAGATGAGCTTCCTACTGGCACAAACTTTCACTTCCTCCTCATCTCCGAGATTCAAGTCCTCGCTGGCCATCTAAAAGATCGCAAGCCTCACCACTACAGCTTCGAGCAGTGGGCATGGTACCTTAAGCTGATGGGCGAAGACGAAGGCAACGCTGAGACGCACCGCAAAGCGCAGCCAAAGAGTGGTCACAGGCATCACCACCATCATCACCATCACGGCCACCGCGGTAGAAGCCCACAACGAGGTGGTTACGGCTCACCCGACAGAAACGACGAGGAGAGCCCAGAGTCGGAAGAGGCCATGGCCTGGTCCTGGGTGGGAAACCGTAGTCCGCTCATGGGAAGCCAGGAGGAGACGGAGTGGATTCTCGAGAGGCTCATGGACCGACTGCGCGAGTCATTATCCGCAGAGGGAAGACGACAGTTGAGAGCTGAAACTAGAGCTTTGGGGGCTGGCCATCATCGTCCAGTCAATGGTTCGCACCATGACGGACACAACCACCACGAGGACAAGGAAAAGGCGCACTGATATTCGGGTGACTTGGATCACAGGTTGACTATAATGGCTATCCGAGGGTTACGGCGTTGATTCATTGTAGATGTTTGCATATAGCCGGTGTAAGGTTAGGCAGTTTCACGAGATACGAGTTCGTAAGTTGATATTGGTTGATAGTGTACAACTTCGAGGCCAGAGCCTCAAGGCACACCTTGTGTCGTATTCATTCCTCATAACTCTAAGTTTCCAAGTAACAGGTCTAACCCTTCTGTTACTGTTCCGTATTCATACATGGATATTCGTACACCATAACTAACAACACATCGCAGCCGCTAGTGTCCATCCCTGCTTGTTCTGTAGACTTCGTACAATGGCGATAAAGAGTATCGCCCATCCTCTCTGCCCATAATTTCATGCTCCAAAAGCTCACTATTCATAACCGCTGCTTAGTTGCTGTTTCCAAGAAGCAGCCGTCTGTTGCGTCGAATGACCTGGTTCAGTCCCTTCTCCAGCTTCTCCGTCTCGCGACGAGCAGCCGCAAGGGCGCCCTCAGCATCCTCGACACTCATAAGAGGCATGCCACTAACGCCCATACCAAAGTTCTTGCCACGCTCCTCGCTCGACATGCCGGCCGAGCTAAAGTCCTGCATGGCTCGAGCTCCATCAGGTGGCGTGTAGATGCCAACTCCAGCGGCAGCATCGGGCCCGTAGAAGTAAGGCGCCAGAGAGTTGAGGCTCGCAGCAGCCGCATCCTTGGTAGGAGATGCCCCCTTAGGGAATCCCATGTTGGTGGCCCCCAGGTTGAGGCGAGGGAGGACATACTGGTTGATATAGCTGAGCGCATCCTCACGTTGAAGCTTCCCAATAGGATCCTGCGACTGAGGTTGAGCCGTGGCAGGGAAAATGTTTGGTCGACCGTTAGGAACGGCTCGGCCCTTGATCAGAGAAAAGGCGCCGCTTCCCGGCTGATGTCGAGGAGCGATGAAAGCTCCTGGGTTCTCTGCCGTAGCCGCGATAGCAGCCTGTAGCTCAAGGAAAGCATCCTCCTCTTCAGGGGTAAGACCACGAATGCAGTCTCCATTGGGGGTGATGAGCATCCGGCTGCCGTCCACGTGGAACTGCTTGCGGACAGGCTTTCCAGCACGTAAAGCTGCCAGATCTTCATCCTGAATCTCACCACACTTGCAAGAGCAGTCCTTGCAATGGCCAGCCTTATTGGCGTTGCTGTTGGCAGAGTTGGGGTCAGTGCGGGATGAGCTGCCCGAGATGGGCTTGAGGAGGTGCAACTTGTCGATGCTCGAGGACCACAGGGCGTTCTTGATCTCGGTAAACACAGAAGAGGGACCTGGCTGTGGCTTCTCTGGTACCTCAGGGGTCTCAGGCTCGGTCGCAGCAGGCTCCTGAGGAGGTGACTGCGGTGTAGGAGCCACCTCTGGTTCAATCTCCTTTGCCTTGCCCTTGCCCTTGGCAGCCTTCTTCTGGGCAGCCTTGCTCTTGACAGGCTTGTCTTCCGTCTCCTTCTCCTTGGGCTGTTCTGGCACAGGAGGCTCTGCAGGAGTAGGCTCAACCTTGGCTGGCTCCTGGACAGGTGTCGCAGGGCCAGGCTGGGGCGCCTTGATAGGCTTCTCCTTCTTCTGCTTCTTCTTTCGCCCAAGGACCGGTGCATGCTCCTCCGGTTCCTTCGGGGCTTCAGCAATAAGCTTGGTCTCCTGCTTCAAGGCATCCTTGCGCTGCTTTCGTTGCTGGCTCTTGGTGGTTGTTCTCACTGCCGCAGATCCAATCCTGCTTGGAGGTGGAGAGCTTGCGCGTGAATGGGTCACAGAGGCCGAAATCACCGAGGCGGTGTCACTAACCATCTCACTGCCTGGTGTTTCGGGTCTGTAAGAAGCCGAGATGACTCTAGACGTCGCCGACAATGCGACCGAGGCCATCGTCAAGGCGGGGGAAGCGGGCGCGGGCGCCTCTGCTCTTTGCGTGGGAACAACACGCAACGTCTTGGGTGCAGTGCGGGCAATAGGAGATGAAATACCAGCGGCGGCAGGTGTAGGGAGAGGCGGGAAAGCAGCAGAGAGTTCTGTCGTCGACTTCTCGGTTGTTGCCGATGAGTCTCCGGCCTTGGAAGGCGAGGTTCCAACCGCCCGAGTATCAATAGAAACAGGCTTCTTCTCGGCCGTTTTGGCGATTTGCGCCGGCTTCACATCCTGAGTCTTGGCCTCCAGGCTGGGACCGGCCTTTGCCAGAAGCTTGTCGACAATCTTCTCTGCTTGTCTCTTAGCTTTGGGGGTTGCCTTTGGTGTCGGTGTGCTAGGCCGATCCTTGTTCTTCAGTGCATCCAAAGCCGGGAAGTCCTCGTCTTGCAAGGCGGTTCCCTTCATCTGCTTAGTTTGCGATTGTGCCGTGATCTCCTTTGACAAGCCACTCTCGGCCGCAAGAGACTTAAGGTTCTTCTTGGCTTCGGAAATTGGCGTGACTGGCTTTCGGGGCGAGTGTTCCGGAGTCAAAGCACCCTGTGGAAATCCTGGAGGTGGGACCTTGGGCAGCGCAGGGACAACGTGGTGAAGTCTCGAGGAGCCAGGGGTGGACGGGGGTCTGGAGATGTTCGTAGGCAGACCCGGCGGAAGGGCTAAACCTGGGGGTACTGAACGACGTCCATCTAGATCCGTGGTGATGGGATCATCTGCAACGAGTGCATCGACTGAATTCCTGGCCTCGTCGAGAGAGGGTAGCTCGTCATCTGTTCAAACGACTGTTAGCATAATGCCCAACTAATCGCTCGAGATGAACCAAGAAAACAAGACAAGACGCCAAGACTACGACACCACAGCTTCTTATGTACAGGATATTAGGGGAGCAGATTCATGCTACGGCATCCACCATCGTCTTCCACGGGGGACAACGAGTATAAAGGGCAGCTTGGAGAGAATAGAGGGTATATGCTATTTCTGACCAAAGGTAACCGCCAAACCTAGGCGGGCGGATTCGACATTGTTAACATACATAAGGGCTTGTGGAAGACGATGATGGCTTGCCTGACCTGAACCCTCATGCGCGCGTGGTCGTTGATGGACCTGCTGAAAAACTCGGAGGGTAGAGTCCCGACGTGGGTGCTCTCGATGTGTCCTCCTTTTCCCCCAAAGAACGAAGATGACGCCTGATGCAAAGCTGGCCTTCTGCGCAGCGTTGATCTCGCAAAATGCCTGCTGAATCAAAATGCGCTTGTGACTGACTTGTGTCCCCCCCGAGGAAGATGAAAGGCAACCTTTTGGCCTCATCCCTGAAATGCCCAAGAACGCCTCCCCCTGTACATGAAGAAAAAGGGCCAGAAACAATAAGACGTGGCCCTACTCCAAACCTCCCTAAATCGTGATGGCTCCAAAAAGCAAACAATAACATTACCACCTCGTGAAGCCGGCGTTATACATCATGTTGTACCCACCTTGACTCTGACCACCAAACAAGCCCTGTCCAACTCCGGCGTTGCCCTGAGACTGGTGCTGCATTCGCGCCTGCAGGATACTCGGGTCTGCAAGATCTACTAAACCACTCCCCCCAGAGGAGGAAGTGTTAGCATGTCTGTGCTTCTTCCCCTTCTTCTTCTGCTTGGAACCCATGTCTTGGAATGCTCCGGGCTGGTTACCGTAGAGCGACGCCGGATGGCCGGAAGCAGGAGCTGGGGTGGAGGTAGAGGATGGTGGGTACTGGTTTGAAAAAGAAGAGATCAGGTACTCACGCTTTCCCGCATCATGGGCCTGGTTATTGCCTGCCCCCCTGCGGTTGATCAAACTTTGAAGAAGCTCAGTCGGGTTGTCCTTGGGTGCACCTCCAAATCCACCACCAAACTGGCCAAACATGCTTGGAGGGGTGCCAGTTGACTTGAGACCAGGGGGCGGTCCTGGCATAGAGGTGCCGTAGAACTGGTTGTTGCCCTGGGACTGGAAAGAGTTGGGCATCATGGACGACTGCTGAGCCATAATGCGCGGGTTGGCAGCGAGCTTAACGTTGGTGGCCGAGCTCGCATTGTCGTTGGCAAAGCTGAACCGGGAAGATTGGCGGTTGTGTCCTTGTCCCTGGAAAGTGCTGCCTTGTCCTTGGTTTGAGATGCCAGGAGGGACATCGTTGAACCCACTCTGGGAGCGGAGGAAGAGTTGTTGAGGTGTCATGGACCGCGAACCTGGGTTGCCTGAACTTTGGTTAAAATTAGGTCCAGTCAGGGCAGGTCCAAATATACCATCGGTAGTGCTTCGTTGGATAGGAGGCTGAGTGCTGGGTCGACGATCAAAGCCTCGGCTGTCACTGGTTGTGTCGCGATCCTCTGGTTCACCTCCAAGGGCCAAACTTCCACCCGTCTCCGGTTCTCCCTCCGAAGGCTCGCGAGCCTCGGCAGCCTCCTCCTGCTCTCCGCTCAAACGAGAGTCCTCCTCCTCGCGCATAGCCTTGCGCTTTTCACCACCGCGGATGTCGAACAAGGGTGGGCCGAGATCGTCTGAATCGGGGTCAACAGTACGAGGAAGAGAGCAACCCTGCAGGGCCTTCAAAAGAGCCTTGAGAGAGCTCTCAGGGAGTCCCTTAGTTTCCTTGACTGGCTCAGGTGTGGGCTCTGGCTCCCTCGGCTTGTTGGCTGTCGACGGACCGGCTTCGGGCTCCTGGGTGTCCTCCACTGCTTCCTCCGGAACAGCCTCTGCGGTGACAGGCAACGACATCGACACAGCAGGGCTGGACGCAGCACCACTAGTAGCATGGCTACCCCTACGGCTTCGCTGAGGGTTCCGCGCCCAGTTCGCAGATGATGGGAGTGCCGATCCATCGACGCCATTCTCCGACCCTTCTTTACTAACAGAGCGAGTCATGGGATGGGATACGACAGGCGGCGGCGTGGGTTGAGGGGCCTGCTGTCGAGAAGCAGACCGCGAGGACCCACCGCCAGGTAAAGGCCGCTGAGTGTGGATGCTGTTCATAGACGACAGGTCCTGTCTCGAATAGCTATCCTCCTCGTCACCTTGTTCATGTAAAAACATGCATCCAGGGTTGCCGCATTTCTCGTTCTTCAGCCAAGCAGAGCAGTATTTGGTCGTGCCATGCTGGGCCTTGAGAATTCGGTCACCGTTCTGAGAACCGTGGACGGCCTGGATGCAACGTGTCGCTTCTTCGGGGCGCTCAAACGTCACGTAAATGCCGAGCGACTGGTGTTGGCCATCCGAGCTCTTCCGGTTACTAATCGAAATCTTCTGGATGTTGCCGTACTGGCCGAAGAATTCGGGCTTTCGCAACGTCTTGAGTAGTTCGTCTTCGCGCACGGTGGGGGCGAGGCCTGTGATATAGACCAAGTTCTTCTGCACGACGCGAACTCCGATGAGATTCTTACGGTTCTCCTTCTCGGCCTCGCGTTTCTGTACTTCCTTCTGCCGTTGTTCTTGTGCTCGCTTCTTTTGGTTCTTTTGTATGTTGGCACGGAACTCGGCGACTCTGTCATCACTTGTCAGCGTGGCGAGGCCGGAGCGGCGGGCGGCGACATACTCTTCCTGCGTGACAACTTTCCACTGTATGGTCTTTTCGTCGTAAGGTCGTCGACATGCAGGACATAGCCCGTTCATATTATTCTTGATGTTGTTAAAGCAGAACTGGCAGACCTGCGAATAGGGTTAGCCATAAGGTGGCCACTTTACGACGGATGATTGATGACGGGGAGGACTCGATCGCACCTGGTAGCCGCAAGGACATGGTCGAAAATTCCGATCGGAGAGATCAAACTCCTCGATACAAAGAGGGCTGTCAAGGGTGTCAGCTCAGGTACCCAACATTGCCCGAGGGCGCAGGGCCAGCGGTGCCAGCAGTCAAGCGCGCCCGGTGCACGCGTTGAAACTCACCAGGTATCCTCCTCCTCTTCTATGAAAGAATCTTGGGGCGCCATGGTGAAGGTCTGGGATTAGGGGTGAAAGGTTGATGTGGGGAGATTCAAAATACGATGCTGGAATTGTGAGGACGAGGAGAGGAACGATGTTCGGTATGCATCGAGGCTGCGGGAAGAGAAAGATCCAAAAGTGATCTAAGCCAATCTCAGCCTAGTGGCGATGTAAAATCACGTGAAAGGATCTCTGTCAGAGCGCCTGGGAGTTTAGGTACGTGCAATAGCCGGTTACCTTTCGTTTCCGGGCAACCTCGCCTGGCTTCCAGGTACCCGTATATGTCCGGTAGAACGCCGGAAAATTCACGTCAAGGCTCAGCCGCTAGGATTCTCGAGCCAATACTTGCAGCATCATTACCAACACCACAAGGCATTTCGTCTCGAGGACCTCTCCCATCGTCAATTGGCCTCGAACCGTCACATCACCGGCCATGGCGACCACGATCTCTCGAAGCAGGGCCTTGGCCTCAGCTCTGCGGCCCGCGAAGCCTTCCGTCCAGGCGTTCAACGACCAAGCAATCCGCTGCTTGTCCAGTTCGGCTCGTCAATATGTCGCAATGCCGAAGGAGTCGCCCAACATGCGAATGGCCCCCCGAGACCACATCGGCTCCCTGAAGGCGCCCATTGTCAACCCTGCCGACAAGTACCAGAGCAAGGCTGACAACATGCACCGCTACGGTGCCTGGCTGATGGGCTGCCTGCCCAAGTACATCCAGCAGTTCTCTGTCTGGAAGGACGAGCTCACCATCTACATCTCGCCCTCGGGTGTCTATCCCGTCTTCAGCTTCCTGAAGTGTTGGTACCCCGTCAATTGATCACAGGGCATCTGCTAAAATCGTTCAGACAACACCGCTGCCGAGTTCACCCAGGTTAGCACCGTCACTGCCGCCGACTACCCCACGCGAGAGAACCGATTCGAGATTGTCTACAACCTTCTCTCGGTCCGCCACAACTCCCGCATCCGTGTCAAGACCTACGCCGACGAGGCTTCCCCCGTGCCCAGCATCACCGGTCTCTTTGATGGTGCCAACTGGTACGAGCGAGAGGTCCACGATCTGTACGGAGTCTTCTTTGCCGGCCATCCCGATCTCCGACGAATCTTGACCGACTATGGTTTCGAGGGTCACCCTCTCCGAAAGGACTTCCCCTTGACTGGTTACACCGAGATCCGATACGACGAGGAGAAGAAGCGTATCGTGACCGAGCCCCTTGAGCTTACCCAAGCCTTCCGCAACTTTGAGGGTGGATCTAGCGCCTGGGAGCCTGTCGGAGCCGGACAGGACCGCACACCTGAGTCGTTCAAGCTGCCAACACCCAAGCCGGAGGAGAAGAAGGAGGAGCCGAAGAAATAAAATGGGTATCCATATCCCAAGCTGTATAAGATGTCACTTGTTAGAAATATTACCTGGATTTCCATCAGACCACTCTTTCTTTTTCACGGTCCGCCAAGTGTCCACCGTCGACCGTCCACCGACCGTCGACGAGAGCTTACTTAGCGGACAGGGTCCGGTATTAAACGACCGGGGACAAGATATGACCTCTTTGGTCCTCGCCTCGCTAACAAAGCAGGCTAGAGGAATGTGCAAGTAGCGCAGCGCATTACTGTATGGGCCGAGGATTCCGCCACGCACCTGGGTGCGGGCAAGGTCATGATTGGTACTACATCGGGAGGCAATGCTGACAATCATGATGCAGTATTCGCAATTGCACACGCCGAGTAGCACAACATGTCAGCTCTCATCATCATATTTTACTAGACGATTCTTCCGATGGATTCATGTCGCGCTACCCCTCCCTGCACCTCCCGAGCTCAATGGTACTGTAGACCGGTACATATATCCATATCTACCCACCCTTGCCACCCATCTTCCCTCATCTTCCTTTCATCCAGGAACACCACCTCTCCTTTCGGTTCTGGTGGACCCCTCGTAACTTGATTCTACTTTTCAACTCAGAGACTTCTTGACTTCACTTCTTTATCACCTTTAATTTACCTTTTCCACAATCATGTCGGACAGCAGCGCCAATAGCAGTCCCATCAGCAGTCCCATCAAGACGAGACGATGCTCATCAACAGCATCCAGCGAGTCCTCACTCCGCGACCTGGAAACAGAATACCTAGCTCTCCGGGACGAACACCTGAGCTACGAAGACGATGCTGAATTTCACATCTTTATCGATGCGCTGGACCGTGTCGACACACTCGTCACCGAGCACAGCCCAAAGGCGGAGAGGAGAAAGTCGTTTGGTCGCATCCTGAGTGGGTTCAAGATGCACAAGAACAAGGACAAAGACAAGACGTCAGGATCGGCAGCAGAACCAGCTTGAAAGTGAGGTGTCATGAGAATTGTGGCGGCCCTATTCATCACAGGACATTGTATTCTGAGTTCACGGCCACCATGCATGTACGAAGGGACAAACCCTAACTCTACTACCGGGACATGGAGCTGAGGGAATCCTAAGGAATGAGTTTGATGAGAGAAACGAGAAAGGCGCGTCAAAGAAACGCAGACACACAAACAAGAACAGGAAGAACATGCCGCCATCATGTTCACTTTTTTCCTTTTTACTTTTAAACGGGTTTTAGCTCTCGGGGCAGAGACATACCGCTCGTTAGACTTGGCTGACAAGCCAAAAACTTTGCAACTATCGCAACAAGAGCATTCCTCACATTACTGCATGTGGAAAACGATTTACCCTCTTTTCTCAACGACGTCAACGGGCCCCCAGAGAAAAACCGGTGGGAAGCTGACGACAGCCATGACGAAATCGTTGTCCTGCAGTGGCTTCAGCCTCGTATTCGCTGCAGCACCACCACCAACCAGCTCATCCAGCCGCTTCTGGACGGAAACAGGGCTTCCCGGGGACAAGGAAGGACAGCAAAAAAAAAAAAAAAAAAAAAACATACAACACCGGGCATTCGCCAGTCGTCACCGACCTGACTACTACTCCAGCGGTCGCCAGTTTGACTATGGGAGAGCGGACGGGATCCCGTATTCTCTAGCGCCTGTGGTCGTATGTGTCAGTTTCTCTGTCGAGTCGACTCATATCCAGGGGCTGGCTGATGCTGAGGATGCATCCTTCGGGAGGATTGACGTGGACTGACAAGCATGGCCAATCAAGTAGAATAGATAGACAGGTATGCAGTTGGGTACCTATTCACCTTGCCATGGCTTGGAGACCAAAGGCTGTCTGCAATAAAGCTTCGTATTATAAGTCTATCAGAACTCGCTGTCTCAAAGGATTCGACCCTGCCATTTTATCTCTATTAGTTCATATCCTACAGCTTCGTTCCTCATCCGCTATTGCAGGCAGCTCATCATCAAGCACACTGCTCTATGAACCAGTCAGCCACACAGCTCGTGGCGGTCCCCAACATCCTCCATGCCTCAAGCAGTGGCTCCCAGCAGAGACGAGCCTACCCCTTCGTGAACCTCAGCCATGACATCCATCACTTCCTAGCAAAATATATACGCTTATCCCTTTGCTCCAGCGATCAAGTAAATCCCAACCAAAAACACTTCTTGCAGACGCAATTCCGAGCGAGAACCCAAAGAAAATCAGAGAAGGGACACGAGATGGCTCATCCATGATTGTGCAGTCCGCGCCAGCCTCATCACCAACTCCCATCCCAAAAGACAGAATTGTGAATGCACCTTTGCAAGCCTGTGACGCCCTCGTGCGCTCATCTCCCAAAAAAAACTCCATCATATGCTAAGTAGGGGACTGAAAACGCTACACACTGCCACCAGGCACTTGCCTCGGTAGCCCGTGATGGCCAAAACAACAAAAAAATGACATATATAAAGGATGGAGTCTGCTGCCAAAGTCGTGCCCGACTACCCCGGCCGTCACCACATGTCCTCCCGCCTGTCTTGCCGACGATCTCGATCGTCTCCTGTGTCGTGGTACTGGTAGTACTCCTTGACCCCTTGGCCATAACCATCGGATCCATCATAATCGTAGTCATCATGGTGGTCGTTGCCGTGCTCATCTTCGTAGATCTGAGCGTCGTCGACATAATCCACCTCTCCGTTACCAGAGTCGGCATATTGCACTGCCGCCTAGAAAGAGTCAGTAATGCTGAGAAAGCGCCAAGGTGTCAAGTACTTACCCGGTGATAATCGAAGTTGTATTGGTCGATGGAATCTTGGGCATCTTGCTCCTCTTGCATCCTCTGCTGGGCCATGTACTCCTCTTCTTGCTGTTTCCGCCGAGCTTCCTCTTCCAGCCGCTTCTGTTGGGGAGAAATCGGCACGTTCATTTGAGGATGCATGGCTTGAACGATAGCCAAATAACTGTACATAAAGTTACTCAGCAGCACTTGGCTGAGGAGTGACCGTCGGGGGTTGGCCAACTTGATGTGGGCCATTCGATAGATCGCTCTCTCCTCGAGGAGAGGGAATCGAGTCCAATGGTAGTCCATATCAGGGACCAATGGTTTGTATACCGGCTCCTCGGGGACCTTGAGATGTTGGCTCTTCTTGGCGTTCTTCTCTTTCTCTTTCTCTTCCTTCTTCTTGCTTCCACCAAAGAAGGAGGCGAAGAGACCGTCTTTATCCCTCTTGGAGTCGCTCTTGCGATGGCTTTCCTTCTTGCGTTCCTCCTGCAGCTTACTCTCAACGTTATCACGATCAAGAACCAGGCTCTCGCGGCCTTTTGACGAATTCTTGTCGATAGAGGTCTGGATCACGTCCAGCCGCACGTTATCTTGACCCTTGTCGCCAACTGACTTAGTCTTAGATTTTCTGCTTTCCTCCTTCTTCTTGTCCTTGTCATCGGTCGTGCTCTTGAACCATTTCCAGGCGCTTCCAGAAGACTTAGTAGAGCCAGAGTCGTCATCTCGGTCCTTCTTTGACTTCTTTTCTGGTTTCCGTTCTTCTTGGGGTAATGTGGGAATAAATGTCAGGCTATCTGTCCGGGTCGCGCCGCCGCCAGGAAGAGGTGCAGGGTTTGCCGCCAAGTTATCGCTCAAGGATTGACCTTGAGGGTATGAAGAGCGAGAAGTATACTGTGTTTGTGATGACTGTGGTACGGTCTGCCGACCCACAGACCGTCGGCTTGAGCGAGGAGACTCCTCCACAGGTGGTTCTGGTTCAGGGGCCCCTTGAGAAACAGCTTGAGAGCCCGTTTTCTGAGACGATGATCGCTTGGGGAAAGGCCTCGAGGCTTGGTCTGAAGCCTCATCATGGTTTGATGTTTCAATAGAAGGCATATTCGAAGACGACCGGATAGGAAGTTGATCTTGAAACGTCTCACCAGCTGTTGCAGCAGCCTTATCTTCTGTGTCTTGCGCGGTACCTTCATACGGATCATAATCCTCCAGTGACTCCTGTGAGAACTTGTGTGTTCGCTTGATTGAGCGATTTGGACGCGAATGGTTTTCTGACAGTGGCTCTGACTGAACTCGTGTAAGTCCTAGGCCCTTGGGGGCATCCAGGGTGGACGAGAGCGATTCGGTGGATTGGCTAGGCTGATGCCTATGTCCAGCACGCCTGGCGAAAGGGCCACCCGAACGTAAACTTCCACCCTTGCGGTATTGTGTGCGAGTCGATCTGCGAAGGCCCATCCCCGGGACTGCGGGCAAGATCGGCATGTCGTCTGCACTACTCTCGGGACCTGTTGGTGGAACTTGAGACTCTTGTGCAAATTTTTGTACAGCCTTCGTGGGATCTTTGACGAGCTCCTCTAGGCTGAGCTCATGGCTATGGCCGCGGGAACGTTTCCGCTCCAGCCGATCAGCGCCGTCAACGTACCCTCCAGAGTTGTCGATTTGACGTGATAGCATCGACTTTTTCCGCCTCAACCCCCCGGGTGTCGAGTCCGTCTGGCTCGTCTCGCTATCGGCGGAGAGGAAAGAATCGCCGGATCTTCGTCGTATCGAATGGACTCGGTTCTCGAGGAATGACTTGAACTCGGTGGGTGCGAGCTCAGGGTGCACTCTTGCCGGAACCCAGAGCAGTCTCGAAGGGTCATTTTCGTCATCATCTCCGGTCGGAGCGATTGCTGGCATAGCCATCAAGGACATGGGCGGTAAATCAGGATCCTTGTTGTTTCCAACGTCCATGGATAACCGTCTCAGGGCTTGCAGGTTGCTCAGTTCTTGGGCAATGTCATTCGGGTTGTCGATGTTGGTTAAGGAAAACTGAGAGTCGGCCTGAACATCACGAAGCGACAGAGTTGGGGAGAGGGGCGATTTAGGCGATTGTTCAAACGAGTTGCTTCGTTGGGTCGGCGAAAGCGGTTGAGGTTTTTTGCCTGAGCCACCGTTAATGGACGCAGTGTCGAGGACGGGTGCATCGGCTTCGGGGCGCAGGAGTCCCCTTCGAGTGTCGACAGACAAAAGTTGATCCTCTGGGGGAGGCCGTGGAAGCTGCTCTTGGTAGGGCGATGGACCTCCGATGAAGCTGAGCGGTCGGCCGTCGCTCAGTGGCCGGCCACCTTCGGATCCCGAGTCGTCTTCATCGCCGTAAAGGGTTCCGATAGCCTCGGTGACATGATGGCTTGGGTCGGAAATGGAGAGATGACCGCGTCTACGGGCAAAGCTGTCGCCAACATCGCCGCGGGGTCGAGATGAGGTCTGTAGGATTGGGATCAGCAAGGGTGGCGATGACAAAACCATGTGATGATGGGGACGAGCGATGAAAGGGCCATGATAAGATCCTGTTCAGATGCGAGGTTTCGAGGGCCAGATTCAAGAGTTTTCACGGCACCGCAAGACTGGCGACTGGGTATGATGAGACGTACCATCATCGACGGCTGGGGGGGCCTCAACGGAGGCCTAGACACCCTCGATAGCCTCCGCGGTTTCCTGGCTTGGCTGTCAAGACGATACTCAAGGCTTGTGCTGCGCTATCATGGGCGTACGAGCACCACGGTTCGGGCGGCGCAGAAGGACGTAGGGTCGGTATCGGATCGAGGATAAGAGAGGTGCAGTCACCTCCTGAGTCGGTGTTCTCACGAAGTCTGTTGTCGCATGGGAGGTGGCCAAGGGAGGAGCCGCTGGTCTGGACGCTGTCCGTCAAGGGTCCCTTGGCATCAAATGACGGGCTGCCAGAGTCGATGTGGGCGTGTTCGGAAGGGTCGTGATCGTCGGGGAGTCTTGGAGGAGATACAGCTACACTTGGAAATAGACAAAGGGTCGTTCAAGGGAGACAGTCGAGCCTAGTTCTTCGAGCACCCAAAGGCGAGATACTGTCGGATGGCCCTGGAAAGGGTAGTGTTCCGCAATCAAAGGACGCTTGACCAGGGCATGAGACGTGTCACGTGGCGCCTCCAGCGGTTGCCAGCGGGCTGTTCCACTGCATCACAGCGCTATCTGGCGCTAAAGCTGGCGTCCGTCGGGGCGGTACAGCGAGTTGGAGCTCTCTGGCAGTAATCAATGGGACAGCCGAGCGCCAGGTTCCTGGGCGGGCGTTCCAAGGTTCTTTTTAGACCGAGAACTGGCTGTCAATATCCAGGATGGAGACAAGGTCCGTCAACTCCACTGCGGCAGATTTAAGGGCCGTATAAGTTCCTAATGCGTATGGATATGGTCGCAGAGGCGGTGAATGAATGACTTTGAAAGAGCGAGTCCTCTCTTTCTTGCTGACTTGTTTGATCTCTGCTCTGAGCACCTCCCTCCATGCGAGGCCATGTCACCGCGGGCTCAAATGAAAGAACCCTGAAAAAGGGTCCAAGCTGCTTGGTTAGGCCGCAGCTCGGCCACATGAATGTTTCCGACTTCCGGCATACGATACAATCGACGAATTCAACATCAGGTGTGGCATCCAGTCTTCTATGTGGAATGGTCGAATGATGGTCAATTTGGCTGTCAGGTGAACTGGGTAAATACATCGGGTACGAAAACCGTGGTTGGTGGTGGCCATGGAAACAGCCCCAGGTGCGCGTCGCGAACATTCTAGGCCTCGTCTCGTGATGAATGTCTTGTTTTAGTACCCAGACAAGTTCTACAGCAGAAAAGGGTAGACGCTCGCCCAAGATGGAAGCTGGGTGACCTGAGGAGGCTGAGCTCTATCACATCCAGGAGCTATAATTGTTCCACCCAGAGACAATGCCACGGATTGTAATCACAAGGGCCTCACTTATCCGATGTGTTGGCTTCAGGTTCCGTGCCAGCTGGTTTGGTTTCGAGCAAGACCTGCATTTGACATCCATTACAGTCATTCTTAATTCAGTACTTGTCGGACATCAATACCATTAATAGCTCCGTCTAGGCATGACTACTTCACTAGACCTGACGCTGGACCTGACATTGGGAAACATACGTGGGCATGACAAGCGTAGGTGATGTTCATGCATACCCACAACACATCAACTATCAGCGATGAGGTCTCGGGACCGCGCTCATGATGGACGACCTTTACAGCAGTGATTGCCGCAGCCTGTTATTTCACTGCCTGATCATCAACTTGTGATACAGTTCTCGGTCACCCATTCCATGGCGAGGCCCTTGTAACAAACAAGGAGTTCTCCATTGCAAATCGAACTGACATGGATCTATGCTACCAGGGTGGACCTTAAACAGCCTCACCTAAGAACTAGAAATTTACCGAACATCAGAGCTTGTTGCTTACCTTGATCCTTCTGGAACAATGATCCCCTGTATCGGATTCCATTTCCCTTTCCTTCTTGTCAATTGTATCAAGACGTTTCATACAGCCCCATCTTGTTGAATCCATTGCCTCAATGTAAGGCAAAAGAGACGTGGGACAACCTGGTCGGCAACCCCGCCACAAGATGCCCAACAACCTGGTGGCTTAACTAAAGTCGCACCACTCCGCATCTGCCTCCTTGCCTGTCCTGGCGATAGCCTCCCTTCCAAGCGCCCTCGTCATTTCTCTGAGTGGTCGAGCTCCACCTATCATGGGCTTTTCTCCCCATGGGTCTGATCTTTTGTGGTCAGTGATGTCGTTGCTGTCATCGTCAACTCGGGCTATCGCAGCTCCTGGGCGGCTATGGGACCACTCATTGGCACTGGTTGGTTGTCTGTTGCCCATCGGACAAGTTCATCTGGACTACCTACACCTGCTCATCATTCATGTCTCCCTGGTCCATTCTCGCATCCATGGATCTCTTTGTCAAATACCTGACTACAGCAGATGTCTATGGTCGTCCTCGTCGCTTTCAAGTTTGCTCGATCCATTGTGTTCCCGTGCTTCTTGTCCGTGTTAGTTAAGCAGGTCTTTATGGAACATTAGACATTGAGCTGCATTCAACCTCGTGCAAGCTTTCCCTGCTTCATATCCGATCTGTAGCCATTGGGCAAGAGCTTTCTCTGCTGCCTGGGTTTGAGTAATGCGTTTGCGCAGATCACATATGTTCTACTCTGTAGGTTGGAAATGCGCAACTGCGACTTCAGAGCATATAGGCTACAATGTCACATCATGACACTTCCCATACACGAGTACATGCTGGGTGGTGAAACAATAACACATGGCCTAGTAGTGGAAATTTGGCAAAACCTGTGGTGCCGGGCCTCAGTGGCACCAGTAAGAGGGAGATTCGGCACATGTCCAATTAGATATCTATCGTGTAGATAGTGGTAGGTCTAACAAAGGGTTTGGTGTGAGAACGACGTGAATCACTGCATAAGAACCACCTGTTGGCATGCGTTTAAAGAGCCTGAGCACCTATTTGCAGTACATTCAAAGAAAACTCAGTCTTTGTAACAAGCACAACTGCCTATCTTTTCATACCAAAAGTCAACTACAATTCTAAGAAAACGGACAAGGCAGACGCAAAACACCTGCAAGTGTCGTCGCAGCTCCCGGGTAGGCGTATCCTCAGCTTTTGACTGACTCCCACGGCCAGCAACGTCAACACCCCCGAACATTAACCGCCACTGAGCTCTCCCCTGGCCTAACCCAAAGGTGACTCTTGCCAGCGGACAGGTACATCGTCACAGGTGAAAGCTGAGGGGCTAAACCCAATCAGGTAACGGCGTCTTCTCCCGATTCTTGGGGCCACCTCTAGAAATTATCTCTACCTCTAGAGCCTTGCTGGAGCTGCGAAAATCCACCTCCCCGTGATTGCCTCCCCATCCTCCATTCCTCATCGTCACCTTCTTTTGATACCCATCCATATCCCTCCCCCGGAGCTCCCTTCTCCCCCGAGCTTACCCTGACCTGCGCGATACGTCGACCACGCGATTCCCCGACCGGCTTCGAGCGCAACGAATCAGTTGATTGATAGAATGGCTGCTGTGAGTGCCTCAGATGGTTCCTTCCATGACCTTGCCTATCCATCTCCCTCGCACCTTCCCAAGTGTCCTCTTTCAACGAGGCCGCAGCTTCCTATCGTCAAGAGCCTGGAGATGGATGACATGCAGTCTATCTTCTCCTCTGCCCTTTTTCGGGCGCTACCTCTATCTCTCTCCTCTCCCTCCCCCGCTCGCGTGTTGTCCCGCTGTTGCGCCCCGTTTGATGGTCTCGACCGCGAGGCTCTACACCCATTTTCGCGATGAGGCGCTCGTCGAGTTCCCAGAGCTTCCCAGGCAGACATTCGAGATACTGTCGGACGAACTCGATCGCTGACCAAAGACAGCCGCGACCATACAATAACCCAGGCTCAAGCTACCTCCAGAACGGTGCGAGCGGCGGCCTCCCTCCCCACGGTGCCGCGCCTCTTCTGCCAAACCAGGGCCGTGTTGTCCAAACAGGCCCCATAAGAGTTCTCTGCATTGCCGATGTTCGAGGTGCGTTTCTACGGCGAAAACGACTGGAACATTGCTGAGCTGTGTAATAGGAAACCTGAGATCGCTCAACGACCTTGCGAAACAAGCACGGGCTGACCACATCATCCACACTGGTGATTTTGGTTTTTACGACGACACTTCCCTGGAACGAATCGCCGAGAAGACGCTTAAGCATGTTGCCCAATATTCACCCTTGATCTCCGAGCCCGTCAAGAAGGCCATCCAACAAGGCGGCCCTGGCCCCGTCAAGACTCGATTCCCCCCTAGCGAGCTGCCTCTTTCAGAACTTTCTCTCCTCATCAGCGGAGAGCTCAAGCTCGATGTCCCTGTCTACACTGTCTGGGGTGCCTGTGAGGATGTCCGAGTACTAGAGAAGTTCCGAACCGGCGAGTACAAGGTTCCCAACCTGCACATTATCGACGAGGCTCGATCGATGCTCTTGGAGGTTGGTGGCGTCAAGCTGAGGCTACTCGGTCTTGGTGGTGCTGTGGTCATGCACAAGCTCTTCGACAATGGCGAGGGCCGCACCACCATTGCTGGTGGACAGGGAACCATGTGGACGACTCTTCTGCAGATGGGAGAGCTCGTTGATACTGCCCACAGAGTCTACGATCCTACTGAGACCCGTATCTTTGTCACACATGCCTCTCCTGCGCGAGAGGGTATTCTGAACCAGCTGTCGGTGACGCTCAAGGCCGACTTCTCCATCTCTGCCGGTCTTCACTTCCGATACGGCAGCTCCTACAACGAGTTCAGCGTCAACCCGACTCTGGATCACTACCGAGGCAAGCTTGCTGCCTCCAAGGCTTCCTTCAACGACGTCTGGGAGACGGTCAAGGGTGAGGTTGAGCCCGCCATTCAGCAGAATGAGGCCCAACAGAACCTCCTTAAGAATGCACTCCAGATTGTCGAGAAGATGCCTACCACTGCTGCAGGCGGCAACCCCTTCGGCGGCCCTGTCGCTGGCCAGGCAGCTCTCGGCCAAGTCGACGAGAGTGCATTCAAGAACATGTGGAACTTCAACCTTGCTGATGCCGCCTTCGGTTATCTCGTACTGGAGATCCAAGATGGCCGAATTGGCACAGAGATGCGCGCCCAGGGCTTCAACTTCTCCCACCGAGGAGCCAAGCAGCAACCCGGTATCCCCCCCGCGACAGCACCAGCTCCCGCCGGAATTCCTTCGCCCGCCCCCCCATCCACCCA